>KZ505675.1:1268075-1328880 GCA_002844005.1 Limosa lapponica baueri
TTCCTAATATCTAATCTAAATCTCCCTTCTTTCAGTTTAAACTGTTACCCCTCATCCTATTGCCACATCCCCTGATAAAGAGTCCCTCCCCGTCTTTCCTGTAGGCCCCCTTTAGGTACTGGAAGGCTGCTATAAGGTCTCCCCGGAGCTTTTTTTCCTCCAGGCTGAACAACCCCAACTCTCTCAGCCTGTCTTCACAGGAGAGCACCTCTAGCCTACTGATCGCTTTTGTAGCCCTCCTCTGGACCCACTCCAACAGGTCCATGTCCTTCTTATGTTGGGGACCCCAGAGCTGAACACAGTACTCCAAGTAATAATACAAATTGTGCTAAAAACCAAACAGAATGGAAGAAACTTCTTACTTGCCGATGCACAGATAATTTTCAGTTAGTGCCACTGTGCTTCAGTACACCAAATCAATAGTTCTTTAAACGGATGTATTGGTACTTTTCTCAGCTGTATACTCAAGGCTTTTCGGCATATTTCTTCCTCCACTTGTATCCACTTCATATAAAAGTACATTTACAGCAAAGAAAAGATTACTTGTTCATATACTAAGAAGTCACTTATGTTCAATTTTGGATTCCATATATAAGCACTGGCAAGTAAGTGTCTTTAGTATTATGACTTACAATTGGCTATTGGAGAAGCTCCCTTCAGATAAGGTTTGCAGTGTTTTTAAATCACTAGGTGGCGCTGTAACAAGCAGCTTTACAAGTACTGCTGATGCTTTAGGGACAGAAAATTGTTTTTCTATGAGGAAAGATAGAGCATTTCAAGTGGAACAAGTGGGAACCGGTACAATGCAACGGGAGAATGTTACATTTTGCTTCAGATGAACTTGAATAAAGGCTCTATTTGGATGAAAAAAAAGTCAGTGGAAGATTTTTACTTAAAAGACTCCTCCAAACTCTGGATAAAAAGATTATTTTAAATACAAACTCGACTTTTTAATGGTCCTATAAAGGGTCATTAGGTATTGGAAGAAATGTTACCACCGTGACACAATGATTTCCTAAAGCAGACTATGACACAACGGCCTTATTCCCTTGTGTGTATGTTCTTTGAAGTAAACATGCTTTAAAACTATTTTACCTTCCAAATTTCCCTCAGAAACAAGACAGATACAAAAACAAGATGAAAATTTGAGGCACTTTTCCCTGAACCCAAAAATACAAAGCTTTTGCATCTCTGACTGTTAAAATTAGTATCATTGAAGTGATGCTTTATTGAGGTTAATGGGATAACTTATGTGCACTCACTTGCCACTGCCAATAAAGTAGCGTTATATGCTGACTCAAATGGCAAGTATTTGGCACCTACAAATTATTTGGGGGAAATTATTTCCAAAAATGGGACAGCAGTTGCTACAAGTCTACATAAAACTGCAGAAACCTAAGACCGGGAAAGAAGGAAGGAGAAATGTGAACCCCATTACACAGTGTGAGATGCATACTTGAAACTTCTGATAAAGAAAATGCTGCAAGAGATTAAAGTCAAAATATGAATTATAATCCACAAAACAGTTGATATCAGAGAATGCTCAAACTAGTTCAATGTTTGCAATTTCTGGGAGTGAATACTGTGACTTTTCTCCTTTCCAGGTCTACTGTGGGCTTCTTTTCTGCATCATCTGAGGAGTGTTCATCAACTAGGATGGACATAGATCCCTCCCTGCAGAACCTCCACCACATCCCAAAGCAGCAACTCCACATGTTGTGGAACTTCTGAAGCACAGAGCAGCAGCAAAGGGCTCTACAGTGAACGCAGAAGGGGGAAGCTCCCAGGAAAAGGGTGGGGGTACATTGTCCTGGCAGTATCCACTACAACCACAAAGAGAAGTCATATGAGAAGAGCTCCTACAGAAAGGACGAAATAAAATAAGTTAACACACAAAGCAGCTGGCTTTTGGAAAAAAGAATGTCCTAAGATGTAGCTTCTCTCCGTTTTGAAAGCCTGACCAAATGTTTACTCCACAATATTTTTGAATTTTTGAAATAAATCCAATGTACCGTATACAATCTGATTAGCAGTCTCTGTAGACTCATAACCCACTCTTTCCAGTGACACAACTGAAATAAAGTTGCCTTATAATCTAGAAAATATGCACCAACAGAAAAAGTTTTCACTACTTCTTTGATAGTGAATGTTTAAGGCTTTACGCAGGAAAAGAAGCTGTCAGCTTTTTGTCTCTCTCAGATCATCACTGGTAGAGTGTGAAAGAGTTCAAGACTCACTGTTCAACTCCATGATGCATTATGACAACCAGCCAGTTTTTAATGGCTAGTGCAGCTGAATTGGCAAGGATTTCTTAAAAAGGCCTGAACAACAAAAAACCTTCTGCCAGAATTCAGCTGACTACTATGTTCTCTTAATCAGGGGGAACAAACAGAGAAATGCAGAATCTCCTAAATGTACATAATACTTCACACTTCACAGTCATAAAGTCTGCAAACTAAGTTAGGTCAGTGGAGCAAACAAAGGCCATTAATCTTTTCCAGTAGCTGAGGCTTCTGAAAGGCACAGAAATTAAGGGCAACACCCTACATTTCTGCCAGTTTCAGTGGGTTTGATCTGACAACAGAGAATAACAAGGTAACACTCTGAAATTACTTACCAATTAGTCCCACATACGATTTAGGATCACAGCACGCTCCTGGAGATTGTGCTAGAAGTTTGAGAATCACTCCCCACTCCCAGTATGGTTAATTGGATATAGATGATGCAGACCCAAGTCTACCATTTTGGAGTTACGCAAGTCAGAAAATGTCAGTAAGGGAAGGCACAGAGATACATCACAGTAATCACTGTGTTTTCATATGCAGAATCTGAACAGCTCCTAATATATTAGTACTCAAAAGCAGCTGACACCCTCCCTCCCCACTGATTTGTGTGGGGATTAGTAATTTGCTAATTGCACATAATTAGCCACAGGTGCTGGGGAAAAGGAGCCAAGTAAGGTGAGGACAGAAACAGGGGGTTAGTCCCTAGAGAGTTAGTTGGGAATGGCCTGTGCACATGTAAAACCCACATTGCTGCCAAATCACACTTCCACTTGTGTTTTTAAGAGATAACAAATGGGCAGGTACTTGAAAGTATAGCAAAGTTTATAAAAAGTGATTCCTTTTCTCATCTGTCTATATCAGAAGAATTGTTACTCCTGTTTTCACATTTCTCTAGGACAGAAAAGCTGAGATCCTTGAGGTATTTAAATACTGCTTCTCACATACAGATTAGACTAGAGATATGATCAATACTAGTTCAAAACCTGAATAACCCTGAGGACCTGAGATGAAGCCCACACAACTTGTCCGGGGAACAAGTCTGGAGCTGGACAAAAAAAACCCAAAAAACCCTACCAACAAACCCAACAGTATTTTTGTTCTTCAGGTGGTGTTTAACCACCACACCCTGGGAGTGCTGAGCTTGCCAGCACTGATTTCAACTAGCTCATCTTGCTCCTAGCCCAGGTTCCCAAGATTTTTATGGCATGTATATCTCATCAGATGAAATGGGAGTCCAGTATCTCAACACCTCTGTGGATCTGATTTTGTAAATTGCCACCGAGCCACTTCCTGTAGATGTCTTTTTATAAAATAGCCACTGTTTTTATGATCTCAAAATGCAGCTAGTGCCTCTCAGCTCAGTGTGTTTTCATTTTGAGTACAGTTAGATCTGCCTGTCCTTTTTCTATGTCAGAAACAAGAATGGGAGACATGGCGCCTTTCCAGAAATCCGTAAAAATAACAGAGAAGGCAGGCATCTCTCAGATCTCTGCACTGGAGAGCTCCCAAATTACTTAAGTAAATTAAGTATTGATCACTTCTCATGCAAACTTTTTTTAGTCTGAATAGGTGGCTTGGACAGAGAATTAGGATCGTCGTTGGTCTCCTGATTTAACCAGATTGTTTAAATAACAATTTACTGGAGAGAGAGAACCCAAGTCTTTACAAATGTTACAACTTTGTACCATTTGAGGTAGAAGGGAAATGACAAGAAGAGGGGAATGGGAAATCAACTGCATTGATTTGGCACGTGGGGATTAATTTTTTTTTTTTGAAAGAAACTAAATATTGCCAAAGAACCAATAAACAAATTGTGTCTCCCTACCAGAGATAGGTATTGACACACAGCTTTCGTAACACATACAGTGACACTTCTTTCAGCTGCAGGTGTAGTGAAACAAACCAAAACATTGAGAGTTAGTTTAAATTAACAGAGAAAAACTGTTGTCAATTATTTCCTCCTTAAATCGCTAGCCCAGACACATCAGGGCACTTTCCAGACTTAACTATATAGGAAAAAAAGCCATAACCTACATGAACATAACTGTGATTTTCTGCATACATTTCCATTTTGGTTTCTGTATGGGACTTACAGATAGCAAATGCATGGAGGACTATGGACACACACAGGATTTGGCATGATGGGAGGAAAACCTAGAGGTTGGGCAAGGCACAGAAAAATTGCAAAAATTATGAGACCTTGAAATGTTGTGGTGTGTTCAATACCAGACTAATTACTGAAACCAAAATCGTTAACAACTACAGGCCACACGCTGTGTTCACCACAACTATTGTGGCTGGACCATCTCTTCCTCGTGCATTATATGTGCCAGAATTCAGCCTTAAGAGTCCCTGATGACCTCTGACAACTCACAGGTAAGCATTAATGTCACAACAACTGAGGCACATCAGAAAAGGAGACTGTGTTCAGGTGCTCATCTTCACACTCAAGTACCAAACAGCTGAAACTGAGGTGGCACGAGCACAAGTCATTGTTAGGCTTAGGTGACTTAGTTCACCTACAGGCAATGCAAATAGGATAGGAATTGCATGCAAAGGGAGAGGATGACTAAACTTCTTTTCCTAACCTCTTTTTGCACTTTTATTTTTTAAATAGCATTTACATTTCACCTAGGCCCTTAGGGTTGGACCTTCACAAGCCTTAGAAAACACAGCAACACTGAATAATGCTTAACCTTTCAGTGACAGCCTTCACTTGTGTGTCCACTGGCCTGGCATTTCTAGTATTCCTGATCATCTTTCTTTGTCCTAGCTACTTAAAAAACATACTGAAAAGATCATATATCAAAATAAACACAATTTTCATTTTAGTACCTTGTTAACAGACTCCTGCTGTTTCTGTAGTTCGTCAGACTGATGCAAAGCCCTTCAAGATACCCATTGTTATTATGAACTGACAGTCATCTAACAAGGCTGGCTAAAACTAATTTGTGGGAAAGGTGATAGTTTCTCTGCCAGCTTGTACAGCAAGTACAAGTCATCCAGAAGGCTGAGAGTTAGTTGACAAAGCTAATTAAAATGTGCTGCGTGCATCACCAGGCAGTATGATTCACTACCATTTATTCAAAGCCATTCCTCCAGCAAATGACAAAAAGCGTGCACGATTGCAGTACGCGTGCCTGTCAGTGCTCTCCAATTGGTTCTTCAAAGAATTTGTAGTGCCAAGCAGACAGTATTCTTACTAGACTACTGATGATAATTGATCTGTTAGGATGCAAACTAGCCAATTAGAGTTTTTTTCCCTGCGTCTAACCTCCAATGTGATTTTCCACAACCTTTCATGCTTCTGAGTTTAGCTGCCTTTTCCTATTTATCTCCTACCACCATAAAAGGACTAATCAGTGCCTTAATAACATGGAGTTCATTAAAGCTGGCTAAAGTTAAGAACCTTTGTTCATTAATTACCTAGAAATTGTCCACACTGATTTTCAAGGTGTCTGGACGTACATGGTGAATTATTCTATATTATGTTTCTTTTCCTTCTTTTTAAAGTGCTTTAGGTTGTTTACACAGATTATGAACATAGCAATCAAATATACAATTTGAAATGTAGGAAATTGCATTAATCACATGGCTTTTTTCTCTAGCCACGATGGGATGATTTATGCCACCAAGCAAGTGAAGAAATGGAAATTTTATAATCAAGGGAGGTATTTTGAAACCAGCTTTTTATGACTCTTCAAGCTCACAGTCCTCTCTTTTTCCAATTAGCTTATCTCAGTATGGCTAGAATATACAGTGGCAAAAAAAAAAAATAAAAAAAAGCATGCAAGATTACCTGCAAAACTGAATCCAATTTATTTTTTTAATTTCAACAGTTCAATTTCCTACATTTTCCATTATATCTTTGGCTTTCAAAGCTTAGTGTAAAGAAATTGAAGGCAGATGACTAAGGCCATGCACATCACCATGTCAAAAATATCTTCTGTGATTTCAGTTTTGTCTCTTCATTACACTCAGTTCTAGTTGCAAGAAACATTACATGTATTTTTTATTTTATTAGGAAAGAAAGACTTTTCCTTCTTTGATAAGCAATTCCTCCAACATCCCTGTAATGGTAAATTCGAAGTTTCAGCACGCTGCATTCTGGGAGCAATGCCAGCACCAGACTGGAGAATCTAGGGTAGCTTTCAGTATCTCTTCACTCCCATATGGAGATACTTCAAAACAGAAGCAGAGGTGTGTAATTTATAGTCACAGTATAGGCTCAGTCCCCCTCATTGAAGTGACACGCACAACTTGGTCACTGAAGGCAGCACACGCACCACCCACTCCTCTGCTGTGTTGCCGTTTCCTGGCTTTATTCAGACATCTGTCAGTGATTATTAGCCACAATGACTGTAACGAGCTAGATATAATTTCTATTTAAAGGGTGCTAAGTGCAAGTAGATTTTTGGTTCAGATTACATGCACAGGCTTACTGGGTGAAAAATATCTGTCATCAGTCCAGGTTTATGAGAAGAGCTGTTGAGTGCCTCCTCCTGGCACTGCGGCCGACTGGACTATCTGTCTTAGCAATGTGGGCAACACTTCTCACAAACAGGACACAAACAGGCTGCAGCAGACTCCAGCATCGTGCATCCCTGATCTCCCGCCATGCCACAACTTTCTTTTGAAGGACATGTCTAGGAAATCTGTGGGACTCAGCCACTGTTGCATGCCAAAAGTATTCCTGTGAAATGTTGGCGGTATTTTCACCTCCCATGGGAGGCTTGATTTCATAGTTGGTCCCAGAGGGAGGAAAAAGTGGCTAGTCTGTTCTCTGATCAGAGCATGAGGAAGACCAGAGTGATTCAAAACTGCCCTCAGGCCACCAGCCAGACCCTTATGTTTGCACCTGACAGACACTTCTTGGTTGTTGCCTGTGGCTTTGCCTTTGTTGTAGCTTGACTGTGCAAGGCTTTGCCTTCCAGCTACCCTTCTACGCCCCCATCAACATCTGCAAGAAAGGGCACCAGCAAGAAGGGTTCAGTGTGGCTTTCTGTCCTGACCCTAAGTGTGTCAGAAAAAAGCATGGAGTAATGCATATGCTCTGAACCCTTTTTTTTTTAATAAAATAATAGCTCCTACTAGCAGCTACTGACAGAGTGCATAAACCCTACAGTGCCTGCACTGCGTGCCCCTGCCCTCAGCAATGGGCTGCTGGGCAGTGGCTGGGAGGTCAGTTTGTTGAGAGACAAAGCAAACCACATCCTTCATCTCCCAAAGGCTGCACAGCATGTGTGAGAGGAGGGCTTTTTTGTTACACCCAGGTTTTGTGCAGAGAATTTATCCTCCCAGAGTTATAATTATAGCTCTTTGAAGCCATCCTATTTGCTCTGCTAAACCCTGCAGCTCTGCCTATCTGCAGCAGACTTATCAGATACTGCTATTATTATAATGCATTTTAATTTCTTTCACTGAAGTTACAGGGAGAACAGCTCTCTTGGGACGAGCTATCCAAGCTGCTGCATGAGTCACCCCCAGCAGAGACACAGAACATTTCTATCTGCAGTATCTCTTTCTTCAGAAAAAAAAATCGGCTTTGCTGGTTCATGGGCAAAACATTTTGGTGCCTGCCTTAGATGTGCAATGAGCTACACGGCTGCTGTGTTGTAATTTTTCTGTGACTGATAATGGCTTAGTTTAAGAGGAAACCCTTCTGAGAAAGGATGTGGAAGCCTCAAAAAACATGGGAAGAATACAGCCTGAGAATATAAACACATGAGCTGGACTTCAAAACACTTACAAGAAATGAATAACTGTCAGCTAGCAGGACAATTCTTCCTTAATGTTTCCCCTGCTTTGTCTGGGAGAAACAAGCATATTGTAATAATAAACTCCCTTCACGATCATTAAAGATTGGCAAAGGCAGGGTTCTTAGTAGGAGATTTAAGGGCCCCTGGAGAACTGTGTCTAGAAAGCATCTTGTGTTGCGTACTTTTTGATATGAAGAAGGCCTGACCTCATCCCTGTTGGAGTCACAGCAGAGAGCTTTCTCTTCGTATTTCCTACTCAGCTCCCCTTCCACCAGACCTCTGCAGTTCACCTGAGTCTCTCAACCCAGGGCTGACAGCAGGTCCAGCTCTAGGGGACAGACGGACACAATATCTATCAGCAACTGAAGTCAAGGTGTATTTCACCTCCTGCTGCTGGGAAAAAGAGGATTTGTTTCCAAGTCAATAGACAGTAATGGGAACTATTTCATTGAATCAGTCAAGTTATTCCACAGATTAAAGATCTGAACAGTGACATCTTCACTCCAACTTCCCATAGATAATGCAAAAGCAATGCTGCTAGAACAATGGGGGAAGTATCAGGAAAATGCTGTTCCAGGGATGAAGAGAAGCAAGCTAAGCAGTGTATGTAAGGGTTTCCCTTATGTGCCTTTCCAGCCACCTGGGGAACCTGTATTGGATTATCAGCTCACCAATCTGGCATTCCAGTGTGTATGAGTTGCACACTGCATGAAGTTTTCTGAAATATCAGGCATGAATCTGGCTCAGATCACACCACCAGCAAGATTAGGAAACAGACTTAGGCCAGCCCCATTTCTGTAGAAAATGTTACTCAAAGATGTTCCTTTGAAACAGGATTTATTCAGTAAATTAGACAGAATGGTCCTTTGCAAGTAGATTCAATCACGTGTAAGTACAAGAAGGCAGACAAGCTACAAGTGGTGGCCAACGACCAGCAGGTACATCTGTTTGCACCTTTTCCAACCAGAAACATGTGTCTGTAATACCATGAGAGCTCAGCTTGCTTTCGTCCTGGGACAACCGACAGGAAGTGCCATCTCTGAACTAGGAAACCCATTTTTTCCTCTTTTGAGTATTCAGAGTCACTAGCATCTTTCAGAGAGGAAAAAAAGCATTCTTCCTACCTCTCATGCATTCTTACAGCTTAATGCATTTGACCTGGTTTGGCCAGCCCCCAGGGAATTAACGTCTGCCACTTGTAATTACACAGTGTCAAAGCATCCAGCAAGGATACCTCAGGTCCCACAGGCGCTGGGCTTGAAAGTTGTTTCCAGTTTTCCTCCCTGCCTGTTACCCTTAAGACATTTAACAAACCAAGGTCTGCATCACTTTACAACTCAAGGTGTCTAGTCAGTGTTGCTGACATCTGATTTTGCTCAGTAAATGCAACACTTGGCAGTGATGTGTGTTGCCTGCCAAGTCACTAAGCAGTTGCAGCGGCTGCTTGCACGTCGAAGCAGGAGAGATGTAGTCCACTGAGGGTTGACTTCAAACCTCCAAACCTCTGCCTTCCAAACAGAGTATCTGCACAGATTTCTGGGTAGCAAGTTGTTGTTATGAACACATACCACTTGTATCTACTTCTTCATTTAGAGAAAGTAGAGGCTGGTCAGCAAAGGCAGGTCATTCAGCAAGGATGGGTTGGCAAGAAAACTATGTCGCAGGACAGGACACAATACAAAGCATTGTAAGGCATTCCTCAAGGGAACAGCTTGCCAGAAAGCAGAAGGTTTAACATGTCTATAAGTACAATAAGGATCTTTCTTCTTATACAGTGGAAAGAAGAGGAATATCCTAAAGAAATATTTTGAGGAAGGAGACTGCAAAATGTTCACAGTGTCTCCCATCAAACTGATCATACCAACCCTGGAGAAATGTGCTTTCTGTCCAAGGGCTGCTTACTGACTTCCTTATTCAAATTAGAGTAGTGCCATTTCAGAGCAGCAAGGACTTCCCTTTACTTCAGGAGTCAGCAGCTACACAAATAAAACTTTAAAGGTGGATTCTGAACTTACTCCAACGGATGCTATCAGCAAAGCCATTTGAAAAGACTCCGATAATTCCATCAGATGGGATTTACACACCCTAACATGTATACAAAGAAATATTTTTTAAAAATCCCTATCCTCCTCGCACCCTCAGAAAGTAGCTCTGCATTCATCACTCATTTTGACCATCTCATTGCTATCTCCTCTTTTCCTGGGATCCACTGGGAAAGAGCCAGCCTTTTTCATTGCAACATACATCTATTGCCCAGCAAAGGCATTGGGAGTCTTGGAAAATCATAGCTTTATATTTCAGTGATGGAGAAAAGTTAACCTGAAAGTTTCTAAGGCCTTATATCTGTAACTAACAGATACAATTTTATCTGTTCAAGTTCAGACTTCTGGTCAAACTAGCACAGCTTGCCTCCACAAGTGTATTTCCTGGGTTGTATACTTTCCATTTTGAATCTTTTACAGAGAGCCCCAGAGCATATGTGGAAAGCTGTGAGAGTCTTGCAAGTCAATTCTGCTAAATATTTATAGGCTGTAGTTTTTGTATGGATGATGCAGCCTCCCTAGGGCTAAGACTGGATGACCTAAAGGCTGTGGTCGCTGCTCCTGTGGGAGCTGCACTATTTCGATGCACATGAAGGATGCAGACAATGTGTGTTTTATTTACAGCTCTGCCAAATACCCTTTACAACATTTATCAGAGACCACTTCCACCTCTTTGTTTCCCTTTTTTTTTTTGTGCTAGAGGTAAGGCAAGGTATGTTCTTTTATACTCAGACTCCCCAGCAGCTAGGAGAGGTACAGCTGCACTAGAAGGAAAGATGCAAGAGCAGGTTTTCAGGTATTCCCCCAAGCAAACAGCTTGCTGGGAACACTGTTGTCTCTAAACTAGGTTGCCTGCATGACAGCTTGTAGTGATAACAGCAAAGACGAATTTCTTCAGGTTAGTGAGGCTCATATCACACTCAGCCTGACCACGAATTCATCCCTGTGCAACACCAGCTAGCATATAGCTTTGCAGGTTAGGCGTCACTCCACCAGCAGTAGCAAATGGTTCTGGCCAGCACGGGAAGCTAAAACTGTCTAAGACTATAAGCACAGGTGTGTTTCTATGTCTGCATGCTGAACAGGAGGGGATCTAGTCTTGGACCTGGGTGCTTCTGGGTCTACTCCACTATGAATTCTGTTCAATGGTCTTTTCTTTACAGCAGAGAAAATCATGGGGGCAGAGAAGGAGATCTGGAAAGCTGTATGTGTAAATAAAGGCCATTTATAAGAATGAGCAGAAGACATTGTCTGAAACTCAACGGAAATTTTAATAGAAAACAGATTTCTCTCTTTAACCCCAAAGAAAAAAAATATTTAGCACATACATACTGACCCCTCCACATACATCTATGTAAATTTGGTTTTGCTGTATGCATGCATGCTTGTCTTATACATACACATGTGTGTGCATGAGTATGTGTGTGCATATTTATAAAGTTTTTAGAAAAGCATGAGAAATACAAAGAAACAGAAAATCAAGAAAGATCCATCCGGATGCTGGCAAACTGAGATAATAGCACTTTGAAACCTGCTTAAGCCCTTATCTATGCACAACACCCTGTTTCTACCAATGTACAGCATTAGAACATATGGATGGCCACTTTGAAGTAATGCAACACAATTCCATCAGCCCCTAAATAAAACAAGCATTGTAGCCAGACTAAAGGTAGTAGAGTACACACCTTATCTCCCTTCAGGACTTCAGAACAGCATTCAAACAGCACCACTATGCTTCTAATGGCTGGGGAGGAAGTGCTATCCTCCTAATTTCTAACAGGGTTTCAATCATTTCTGCTCTTTCAGCAAAGATTTTACCTATATTTACATAGATAAATTTGCACAGAAAGAAAAAGCTGTAGAACCTTCTTAGAGGGGGAATATACGGCAATGAAATTGAAAGTGTTGCATCACCAGTGTTACATTGACAATGTAAGGAACTAATCATAACACGCATCTTTTAAGCCTTCCAGTCTTTGGATGTAAGGCGTGAAGTTCATCTAAAACTGAATGACTAGTTAAGAGAATCTCCTGTTTCACTGGTTTGACCCTCCATAGTCAGGAAAGCTTTCAACCTTCCTTTTATATGAGTGAGAGCAATGTCATCTTGTGGCAGTGAGTGCCAAAGGTTCATTATCTGTTGGGTAAGAAAGATTTCCTTCTAGCTTCACTGAGTGTCCCCTCCTGGTGTCACAAGGTGAGCAAGATTGAGCAGAAATCCTGAAATATCTTATGATGCTCTACTTCACCAAGGGTTATCCTGTCACTGCTCTCCACCTTTTGCCTAACTCAGAACAGGATATAATTAACCTCTATATCCTGACATGTCCCCAGCTGTAATTATTTTTGTTGTCTGTTTCCATCACCCACTCCATTTCAAACAGAGCCAAGTGTAATGTTCAGGGCAAGGTTTTCCCTTTGTTTGATATAATTGCATTATCTTTCTTTCAGCATAGTTTTACATCCCGTTCTGGTCCTTTCCTGCTTTAATACTTAAATTATCTTTTTCTGGATTGATACTTGCTGCCGTGGCAGCCATTCATTGCCAAGGAACTCAGAAGGGAGATACTCCCCTCCCCTTCCTGCATCCACAATCTAGTCATTTATGGCTTTGTTTCTCTCCCCAGTAAGGCCTGATTTGGCTTGTACCCTAAAAAAGGGGAAAGAGAAATGGAGGAAAACTCTGGTTAAATTTTTTTTAAAAAAGAAGCCATGTCTACGTGGTAGAATAATATCCTCAGGACACCCTGTCTTCTGAAGTAATGTTTTTATTACATCTAAGCCAAGAATTTAGAAATATTTTTAAAAATGGGAAGTAATTAGATATATAAAAGATAATGTAATTGGCATGAGATAAAACAGCTGATCTCCTAGGGCATCAGCCTGTTAACAGTTGTGGAACTCAGAGGAGCCACAGGCAAGCCAGGGAAAATCATCTTCATTCAAGGGTAAGCTAAAAAAAATTGCTGCTCTGGAGAAAGTGATTGTGTTAAATATGTACTCTACCAAGCCAGTTCCATGAGGCCTATTTACAACGTGTACATACACCCTCTGACCTGGTGCAAAACAGGAAAACTAAAAAGGTCTATTGAAGTCTTTTAAAACACGCAACCTTCCCAGGCACAGATTTACCTGCAGGGATGGGGTGAGGGAGGGTTTTAAGCAGGAAAAGCCTTAACAGAAAAAGCACTTAACAAGTGCTAGTTAAGTTCCCATATCAGCACTCCTGACTCAGCATCACTGCTCAGCAGGAGATCCAGCCACCTTTTGCCCTACTCAGATTTGGATCATCTTCACGGCTTTCCATGTTCATTTAGGCAAGGGTCCCACACTATTAATCGCACTGTTGACTTCAGATATTCAGATTAATGTAGAAAGGGCATAAGCACGTGACTTGATTTTCAGCTCCAGACAAGAGAGAGTAACGGTTTTTCAACCGCTAACTAGGGGGGGGGGAACTGTAATGAAAGTTTATTTAACGTATTGTAATGAGAAAAATCTCCTTGGTCTGGCACCTACTACATACTGTACTCACAGAGTCCTCATTCCTTTTTTGCAATCAGCACTCTGCTTTCAGTGCCGACTAGGTAGATGGTATGAGCAGGTCAACAGGAGCAACTCTTGGAAGCAGCTAACCGGAAATATGTTGCCCAGTGGGACTCTTGCTGATGTTACTGACTGTAAGATTCAGGTTACCTTCTGTGATTAAGCCTTCACACAAACTTAATTATTTTAATAGTTTGAAATCAGGAACTGAAACCCAGGTAATTAATGGCAAGTGTAAGTCGGCCTATTCAAGTCTCACATGGGACCATTGTCTCATTTCATCACATAGATTTCATTAGAAAATGAAAATAAATTGCAGAAGAGCAGGCCTGAAAAGCTGAGAAACTCCAGCCAGAGGAGGAGGCTGGTGTCTTAGGGAACGTTTTCTGCCTCGAGCAAGGGCTGAGCCTGCAGCGTTCAGTGTTTGTTTCCTGTGGTGTCTTGTGTGGTCAGTGCAGCCGCAGGAATGTGGACGGTCTCTGCAGGCACCTCTCTGTGCTTTGTGCATGGGTGATGCCTGCATGATGTGCATGGACTTCCCTCCCCCTTAAGGCAGCACATACTGTGGTTTAACAAGGTTGAGCATGCACAGCAACAGATACCAACAGAGCAGTAACAGCTCCAGAGCCCAGCCTGTGGGTCTCTGCTCTGGACTCACCTGGGCTGTTGAGCATGACAGCTCTGGTAAGCACCTTGCTGTTCTCCCAGCAGAGCAGTGCCTTCCCACATAAAATATTTACAGTACAAGGCCATCAAGAGTGATAAAGTAATGAAAATACCACAAAATTCTGGCCATTTGTTTTTTAAGAAATGTGAGCACCTTAAGGGGTCACTTTTGTGAACAGATTAGACGCTGCAAGGCTTTGTGAAATGATGCCTTAATATATTTAAATCTCTGAGTCCAGATCTTTACATCTCTGTCACAAAGTCAGTCAACGTTCTGTACAATACCTTTCCAGCTGATGTTGCTATTTTAACACTGCCCCTGTCTTATATTTCCCTTCCTTCATTTGTTTTGCTCTGTAACAGCATGATTGTTTAATTAGCCAACAAAAGCTCTGCTGCTCTCTAGCATAACCCTTCGTGCTTCCACTGAGCATTCAAGGCTGTTTGGCTGCCTGTCTGCTGCAACCACACCACAGTTTATGTGTACAATCCATTTATGAGGTCTGTGCTCTCAGGACCTGTCAACACAGAGAATTTATTGTCAAATAAACTCAGGTGTGAATTTAATGTGCCATCATTATTCCTCCCTAACTCTTTGTATGGGTTATCTAATTTCACAGAAAAATGCCTTTGAGCTGTTCAACTTAATCCACTTTGGAGGAGTGCAAATAGAGTATTGTAACAGCAATGTTTACATAAATAGCTGGTGCTAAATATCTTTTTTGCACTTTTACTGCAAGCCAAACTGTTACTTAGCATGTGCAGTCTGGAAAGCCTCTCACCTAATCCCGGCTCTAAAGGGAAGTGATGAGACGTAAGATCTACTGAATACAATGTGCCAGCCGACTGTTGACATAGGGGAGGTCAGTCTGGATTGTTTAATGGTTTGAATTGAAAGAGGAATACCTATCCAAGATTAACTCCCTAATGCTCCACTCTCCACTCCACACTGTGTAACTGATACCTGCCTGACTCAGGACCAGGCCCATTTCATCTGACCACACTCCTAATCTGGAATAGACAGTCTAGACTATCAAGAGAGAAATACATACACTGAACAACCACAAAGTAAGCAAACCTTAATTTATCTGATTTTACATCCAAGGCATCAATCGTCATGATGTTCTGTCGCACAAAAACTCTTTCAATCTGCATTAGTGGAAAAAACCAAGTATGTTTATTTGTAGGGTTCACAAACACTTGTGACCATCGGGGTAATCTAGGACAGCTGCCCTCACTTACTGTGCAAGCATTTGTTCCTCTAGGTGTAATTGCTGATTTTCACTGCCTCCTGTTCTGTTTTAATCACAGCTTTATTATTCAATGACAGCATGGTCTGAATATATGATGTGTGCATTTGAAGGATGCTGTTGCAGTTTTTTTAGCAGCCCTGTTCACTAAAATATTCAGATTTGTAAGAGCAGATGGTGTTTTTGAGGCAGAGTTTTTTAATTCAGGACAGGTTTGGCAGTCCTGGCACTGTCCACAACACCTCATGAGCATGTTTCACTGCTTTCTATCCCATTCCTTCTCATGCCGATGCCACAGCAGGTCTGATGTGTGATCAGCCTTTTCATTTGCAAAGCTCTGCAGCTGAGATTTATCGGCATCAGCTCTGCTTTTGTTCTATTTTCTATAAGTTCTCCTAAGTATTTAAATTCTATCTATCAGCACCTGAGAGCATCTGACAAAGCTGTTCTATCAGAATTACATTCATACTTATGGCAAGACAGGTTTTGTTCTTTTTACTGCTACTGTTACTAATCTATTCCATATTTGAAATTATGTTTATTTTTATCAGATTAATAAATATAAAATCCTAAAATTTTCAAAAATACAAAATCCTAAATTAAATAGGACAGACTAATTAAGGACCAGAACTGTTGCTTTACATCACTGCTGGTTTTGAAACTTTTCCATCACCATTTCTGTAATTGCATATGATGCCAAGACTCAAAATGTTGAATGCACATCAATCATTTTTTAGTATAGAATACTTCAGGAGACCAGCTGTTAATGATTCCGCATGTACTTCTCACAGCATGGTAAAATGAACCAATGACTAATTCAATATATCAGATTTCAAAATCTGCACTTCTTTTCTGTCACCAAATTTGCAAGGCAGAAAGATCAAAACCAGCTCAGGAGTGTTGTTGGTAGCACAAAGTATTGCAAACAGAAAGAATAAATACATTTTCCTATCATACTAGCCTCCATGAAATGTAGGAGGCTACTGTTTAAAAAGGCAGTTTTGTGAATGCTTGCTGCAAGGTGAAGTACCTACAGGTAGCAAAGGTCTATTGCCACTAGAAAGACTGGTGTCAGTTCATTGTAGCATTGACCATGGTGTCACTGCAGTGAACAACTGTAATTCCTGGACTATCCCCATTTAAGGCTACTGTTACATTTACATTTTTTTTTGTTTGAAACAGCAGTGCAGTTACGAAGAGAAATCCTTAGTAACTTTCTGAGGATTGCTTCAGTATGCAAAGTGGGTTTGGGGTATGTGAAGTGGATTACTTTCAGAGGAAAACTGTTCAAAATCTCTGCTCTGGTTTATAGCAAATGGACTCCAGACCTTAATGGGGACATAAGGGTTTGCACCAATGACTTTTACTTGTAACTGCTTTGATTCACAAGAGTCTAGATACTTAATTCAGGGGGCTATACTAAACCCAGCTTGAAATAAAACCTGAACTGCATACAGGTTAGTTGTAATGACTGCAGCATCAAATGTTTCCATCTTTGGGACTCCTCTTTTTTTGCTAAATTATTTGCTGATGTAGCCAGAGTCCAGAAACACCAACAGGATCAATTTTTCCCCTGTCCTGCCAAAAGCCCTTCAAACTCAAGAAAAGGGACGGGAATTACAAAAGATAGCATGTTTTGAAGATATCCACCCGTTGGAGGGAAAGACAACTGCCCTTGCTGCATGAAATGAATGAGTGCAGAAATAATCCAACCAGATTATCAGAGATTCGGTGTAGGAGAGAAACTTGACAATTGATTCCACCATAGGAAAAGCATAGCTTAGTTCCTCATTTATGAGACCCAAAAAAAATCAAGCAGGGGATGAAAACAAAACCTCCAGGTGAAATTATGTCCTTCTGTGGTATTTATGGCCTCAATTATGGACGCCTTTAATGCCCATTGAGCAATATTCATTACTAATGTGATAGTCTATATTTGGGCGAAAGTTTCCAAAACTGCAGGCACCGATGGAGAAAATTTATTCAGTCTTCCTTAACGTTCTGAGTAATCTTGAAATATTTGAAATCAAGTTGATAGTTTTAGGAGATTTATTTTAGAGGTCTGTATCATTTCCATGTAATTATCCATCACTGAGAGGAAGAGAGGACATGTAACCAGGCATTATGAAAGTACAGGATGAGCCCAGGATAGCTGCATCTCCTAACTGCCAATCCAAGTGCCACTTTATAACAGTTCACAAACTTCCTTCCCCCAGCCTCCATACAGAAAAGTCCTCTACAGAGGAACATGTTTTCCTCTACAGAAAAGTCACTACAGAAACACTTCATGCTGATTTGTTCGTTCACAGTTTTTCTCATAGCACCTTTAGTGCTGTAGGGAAACAAAAACATTGAAAAATTCCATGGGCACCAATAGGTGCAACCAAGCTCTCCTTACAACATGTACACAACTATTTCAAGCCATCTGACATTCATGCTTCCAGCTGCTCTGGCTGTTTCCTGGTGGCTTCTGAAAAATGTAGCATCAGAAAACATGAACACTTTTTTAAAGGATGTTGCATTATTCTTCTACATTGTGCCATCATTTAGGAGAGAAAGAACACACACATACATACACAGACCACAATGCCCTACATGTCGAGAACTAATGAGCATTTGATGCTATTGGTTCTGTTTATTAGGATTATTAATAGAACATCCATGTTATATCAAGTGGAAAACCACTCAGCAGAGAAAATAACTTCATTTTTACATGTATTTTAAATAATCACATTATACTTCTAGGTTTTAATATGAGATTTAACAATTTTGAAAAAATATGGTGTCTAAAAATCAAATAGGTCATTAAGGTATCAGAAACACCACCATAATTATCAAAAGGCACAACATTTTATCTCTTTTCTGATTCTTTTGCATTATTATTCTGACTAGCTTCAACTATTCAAAAAGATTCTGTGTCTTAAAAGGCAGACCGTGTTTTGATGCGTAGAACATTTCTCTAGGACTCAGAATATCTACTTCCAACTGTTAAGTGGTATTAGTTACTCATTTTACTCCTCTTTGTCTGTAGTTCCAGAACTTTGCTGTCTTGCCTGGTAAGATTGCAAGTACTTTGAGACAGATACTGGCTTTTATAAATTTGGACAGCATGCAGACAACTGGACAGAAATACAAGGGAACTAACTCACTTTCAGAGTCACTGCTGAGTACCCTTAGGTGTTGCTCTAACAGAAAACAAACAACGACTCATGTCAGCTCCGGAAGCAGCTAAATGTTTTTCCTTTAATAGAGGACACAACACCTGGCTCATAGCTGGGATTGCTTCTGAAGGCTCTAAAACAGCCTTACAGTAGCATCCAAATATTTGTGGTTCATCTACAAATATTAAATGGATTTCATGTTCTTTTTAGCTTCCCAAAGATATTGAAGCATAGGTTCTTGTAACATTTTATATTTATACTGAAATGGACTTTCACTACTGAAACAGCTTCACTGACTATTTCTTCATCTCTTTTGCATCTGGAACTGAGATACAATTCAGACTTCCTGCTTCTGTGTTCAAAGAGCTGTTGCAAAAGGTTAGGCTGACAGTGTTCAGTAAAATGCTTTTCTTCTGTAACAACTGTAATTCACAGGAGGAGGAAGACCCTTGTGCTTTAAGACTATGATGGATTAAGAAGAGGTAGCATTACAGAGGAAGTAAAATTTTACACCATTGTTCCAGCAAACCCTGCATATATCCTCATTTGTATTTTGAGCTATTTAACCATTAACCTTGAAAAACAGGTTGAACAGACAGATCAGAATGAATGTGTTCATATTAAAGACATGTGTTTTTAGTACAGAATGACAGTGAGATGGGAGAATTGAATCATGTGCCAAAACTAACTTGCTTCATGAGGTGTAGCTGCAGGTTATTCTTCCTTCTTACACAGAGCTTTTTACTCCTGTCTTAAACAGTTGCAAAGAGGACGTGCCATCAGCTCCCCTTACCTTTTCCTTTTTCAGCTACACAGCAAGCTGAAGCTCATAGGTGTGAAACCAGACACTCAAGGTTACCTGGTGGAGAATCCATCTTTTGCGTTCCAGCCCACTGGGCCACGCCACCCTCTTTAAAATAGAGCAGTAAACTAGGAGCACTGTAATTCCTCTGCTTCCAGCATCCATCAGACAACGTTATAAGGAACAAAGGCAAAGGCTGAGCAAGGTTATTCACTTTAAAATGCAAGAACTTCTGAGAAATAAGCACACTGGATTGAATTCTTTGGCTCTATTACACCTGTAAATTGTTATGGAAGCCCAGACATGTTAAAGAAACTCAGCTCAGAAAACTGTGTGCTCTTAACAGTAAATGAATTTTTCTCTATTGATCTTTGCAATTAGCTTTACACAGCAGAGCAACTAAAAGGGAAAACTCAGTGCAATGGATATTGTACATTTTTATGTATTTTCCATGGCCTATAATTTCTTACTGCCAGAGCC
This sequence comes from Limosa lapponica baueri, assembly GCA_002844005.1. NCBI lineage: Eukaryota > Metazoa > Chordata > Aves > Charadriiformes > Scolopacidae > Limosa > Limosa lapponica. The sequence continues at coordinate 1,288,067 of KZ505675.1, forward strand.
TTTCCTCTGCTTATAGTGTCTTCCTCCACTGGTTAACTGCTGTGACGGTGTTGTGAGAGTCATCAGATAGCACATCACCAAGCAATGGGATGTCCTTTCTCTCCTCCCAGGAAGCCAATGTGCCTGTTCATGCTCTGATCTACTATTCGTTTTGGGAGTCCTTTGTGTATGCACACTCAATAGAGGCCAAATCATTACTCCGTTCAACTGCACAATTTCAGGAAGCAGCTTTTTTTAAACTCTCCAGAGCACTTTTACATATAACCTTCAGCCTTCCCACAAACTTCCTGGACCCAGGAGCTTCCCCTCTTTGGATTGGGAACAGACATTATGTAGCATTTTCTGAAAGAAAGAGTCAATTCTGACATACAGGACCTGGTTTCCAAAGGAGATTCTCATCCCAATATTATTTTCAAGGTTTCAGTAATTTCCAGTGCTGCCCATGCTGTTCCCAGGAACTTGGCTGCAGTGATTCCAGATGACTGCCAAAGGGGATCAGTTCAAGTCCTAAGTTACGTTTTGAGCATGAGTTTATGGCTGTGTTAGGTCTGACTGACAGACCCATGTTCAAAAAAGCCCACCCTTTGCATCGCAACCTTGCACTTCCTAGGTGCAAAGAAGGTCCTGGGGAGCACAGTACGATTCTCTCCTACCATGCAAGCAAGGTGCAAACCTGGAACAATGCCATGCCACAAGAAGACAGTGGTGTATCCAGGCAGGGAAGATGTCGAATGGGAGTGAAGGGGCTCTTGCCCCCTTGCCTCAAGGTGCTGGTTCACTTCTCTCTGCACAAATGGTGGAGACACGTTTCATGCTATTTTTCCCTGACTCCTTTTTCTTATGAAGCCAAACATTGAGCCCTGCTAGGATTGCCAGCATTAAGCAATCTATGCTCAACTTTCCCCTTAAGGGAATGCCAGATGTTTTAGGTCTTCACCTCTGTAATTTACAGAGACAGCAACTCCAAAGAGAGCACATTACACATATGCTCGATCGACCTGCTAAATACATTTGTCACAAGGCACAAGGTTTACTAAACTTTTCTGACAGGCTGAGACACAGGAAAAAATAATGTTCATTAAAACATACAACCCTTGTGAATAAGCAAAAGTATGCTGGGGAAAAGGGGAAATGACAGAGGATTTCACTGAAAACAGGAGACCTTGCACACTGAGAAAATAAAATCCCACTCTGTATAGAAGCAAAGCCGCAGAGATTCCAGTCTGTTGCAGCCAATGAATATAAATGATGGAGAATAAAGGTAGGAGACTTATCACTAACACAGAAATTGAAACTCATAGTTCGGTTCCCTGGGAGAATTAATTTAAACTTATACGGAGACCTTAGATAGTCTTGGTCCTTTGAAATAACATGGTCAGCTTTACCTTATTAGCACCTGGCCCAGCACTGCACCGCTTTCTGTGCATGAGTAGCCCTTTTACTGAAGTTAATAGGCCATTTCATATAATTAACTATTTGTAGGACTGGAGTTCAGGGGTGACATACCATAATGGTATGAAAAATAGTTTGCTGCATCAAGCAGAAATTATGCACAGTTGGGGTAAACTCCGAGGTCAGTGCAAGAGGGCGTGAATATATACACCTCACTGGCTGTCTCCACTTCCTTGATTTGGCTCACAGCCATCAAACCCATGGTAAAGTGCACTTCTATTTATTGACTTCCAGAGAAACCTAGATATATTTGTACACTCATAACTGTTCTTAGTTAGATGCAAAGACACCAGGCACCTGTTTGAAATCCTAGCTGTTCAGTGTCTTTCCAGATGTGCCTAGCCACTTTGCCCCAGTCAGCAAAGTCACACTTGTCAGCAGTCAAGTTCAGGAATTCTCACCTTGTTGCATGCTGCCCCTGTCAGGGCTCTGTAAAGTTGTGAGGATGTAACTTCGCAGTACAAATATGGCCAGCTTTTCAGCAGTGTTTTGTGATGGAGCACTGCACAGAGAAAAATGCATGAGAAGAAAGTGACTGAAGGCAAGAGGAAGCAGTGGAAGAAGTGCTTCTAGGTATAGGGAATCCTTGAAAATATTTTGTTGCAAAAAGATGGTAACGTAACCCAGTCTCCCTTTTTTTCTATATGTGCATTATGCTGTTATACACGCATGTGCATACACATAATTTCTGTAACTTTATCAGAATACTTTCATGTTTGCATTTTTATCAGTGCACTTGGCTCTATAAGCTATGTTTTAAACTGTAAACTAATGATGCTTTTGTAACTTGTAATTTCTAAGCTATTAACATGTTATGAAACTTCTATCTGTTACCATCTTGGATTAATCATACCCATATTACATTTTGACCTAGGAATATATTTGGAAAAAAAGGTTATAATTATGTTAGCACTTTGAGGGTGCTTACCATCTTCAAAGCATCTTACTAATACTACATTAATCAATAAAGCAAATGTACAGCTTGCATGTTCCTGGGATGGGTGTTCCAGAGTACCTGAAGTAATGCTTCTCTATGAAATAAGATAATCATCCTATGAGGTAATACCTAGAACAGGAAAAGAAGAGCAGTGAAATATTAAACTAAGTCATACACATTTGAAATTATACTTTAGCTAAAAATCTACACACTAGATAGAAAACGAAAAACATTTTACTAAAAAAGCTCACAGATTTTCCTATATTCCTCCTCCTTTTCTGGAGAAAATTGTGAAGTTACTGTAGCAGCTGGTTGGATAGTGACAAAATATTAAAATCCTGCAAAAAGGTATTCCCATTTTTTTGTTCAAATGTTGTAAAGTTCTTGGCCTGTCCCTCTTTCTCCTTTACTTCTGAAACTGTACACAAGATAGTTTAAAATTTGTGAATAATTCCTGGACCCTAACTGGTAGGTATTGGGATACATTTAGTCAAGCCTTGTGAGGTACAGGACCTAGCCTTGATTCAGTTTTCTGAATGACTGGATTTGTCTCAGGCTGTTTTTCCACTTTAGGCACTGGCAGCACTAGAAACGGATTTGTGAAATGTTACCCACTTAGGAAGGGAGGGTATATGTTAAAGGAGCTGTCAGTGAGAGGCCTCACGTCTGCTTATATGAATACTAGGCAACGTGGAGGCTGCTTTGATTGATGTAACCAATGACAGTTAAAAGCAGATGTCCTACAAACAGGAGACTACCCACAGCATTGCATCCTTCAGTAACACCATGTTCAATGACTCTAGCTCTCATCCTGAATCCCAAATGCAGTCTATTTCCTGCATAGTTCTCCATGGTTAGAATCTAAGAGGAGGTATCTGGCCCGTGGCATCTTCAGGAATCTTTAAATGTTAACATGAGCTAGTCATACGACTGAAATCTGCAACTGATCCATAGGACAGGCATCTGTACCCATGTGAAGACAAAGTCATCAGCTGCGGTGAGCGTTCGCATTTAGGGAGATACCCATGCAAAACAGCTTGCAGGGCCTATTGCAAGACTCAAGGTGTGAGACCAGCTTCCCCAGTTAAGCTCAGAATTGGGCTTGAAGCTTTATTGGAACAATCTTTCCCTACAGCTGCAAGTTACTTAAATCACTACAACTCAGGGAAGCCCACTGAGAAATAAAACCTGGTGAGATGAGGCTTTGCAGAGTGACCAGAAGCACTGGGTGCCTTCATTTATGTGCTTTCAACACACCTCAGAGTACCCAAATGGTGGGGTTACTTTTGGAAGTCCTCAGCAGGACTTCCATTTGCATGGCCTCTTCTAGTGCAGTGAGTTACTTGGTTGCAATAACACACCCCGAAGGAATTCAGTTGCCTTTCCCAAAATGCCCCAGGAGGCACTACTTGTCTCTTTTTCAGGTCATAAACCTATCTATCTGCCAAATTCCTCTCCTTTAGAGGGATTCATACCCTCTAGCGTTTCCTTTCTCCTAACTTTCTGTTAAAACACTAAATTTTTTAAAAGCATTTTCAGCAGTAAAACATTAAATGATAGACCAGAAGCAGGGTAGAAGAGGGTACCAAACAAAATACACCTTCTGAAAGGGAGAAAGGAAGATTTTTAGTGAGAGAAACATGAGAGAAACAGCACTACTATTACTGGAAGGCTGTCATAGCAATCATGATAAAACACAGGGATGTGGCTAAGTATCAAGAGGGGCAATCAAGTCTATTTCTAAAAATGGATCTTTACAAAGCCACAAGTCTCTACTAGCAGTAAAACCAGTGTTTCCATTTGGAAATGGTACCAGTAGGCTGGTCTGACGTATACTTGGATTAATGACAATCAGCTGGTCTGACCTCATCCATGACAAAGAGAGCTAATTCTCCCCAGCAATTCTAACACAGAAGCAAATATCTTACTACTGACATGGAAGATATATCCAGTCAGATGCTTTACATCATACCAATCTTTAACAGTAAAGGTAAAAGTATGGAACCATTTTTAAAGATGATTTTTCCAGGTATTGTATCCTCACAGATAAAAGAACGACTAGGCATTCAGCACATCACGGTGTTGGAGCATGACTTTTCAGGGAGAATGCTTCATGATTAGCTTCAGTTATCTTCAGTCAACTGAACATTCACAAACTTTGTAAAAAGAGAAAGGGCTTTTGACAGTCAAACCTTGATTACTAAAGAAACAATCAAAACTCATTGCTGAGTAAGCTCTGGTTGGATTGCTAGAGCTCTGTGATTTATTCCATTCTATTCATCCAGTATCATTACTGGAGGAGACTGTAAGAAACTGACAGTCTTATGCAAGGCTGGCAGACTTGTCAAAATTTCAAGAAAATTCTGTTACTTGATTCTATTTTATAAACTTGGTGTCAACTTGATTTTTTTCTTAGCTCATTTCCCATTCTCACTTTCATGGAACAAAGGTAGGGTAAAAAGAAGTCAATGCCCTGAATATTTTCACCATCATGACTAGGTAGTCAGCCTGCTAGACGTGGAGTTCACGCTGATCTGGTGAATAAGAGAAGATGCTGTGCACACATCAGAGACCACACTGGAGACATCCCCCATACTGTTCTGTAATACTAGCCAGCGAACCATGTCAGCTAATGGCTGATCTTCACTGACAAACCTATCTTCCACAAGTATTTGGTCAAGGAAAGTACTAATAACTATCCAGGAGAGTACTAGTAAGTACTACAGTGGTACTTAATGATAAATTAACACTACTTTGTTCCTAATGTCAGACACTTCTCTCTTGAGCTGCAGTGTGGGAGACTTACAACAATTGCAAGACTGGCAACTAAGTGCAACAAAGATTTAATTCACTATAGGAGTAATTTGCCTGGATTGACTAATTGTGGTGAAGAAGTTTGACCTGCATTAGTATGGAGGTCATCACAGGGTTTGCAACAACCTCTGCTTTGAAAGGCAGAAAATAAATTTCTGGTAATGAGAAGAAACACTAGAGTCCTCAATTTGCAGCCTTCTTAGAAAGAAAAAACACGTGTAAAAATGTAAATCTAATCAAACTGAAGCTCTAGAAACTATTTCGGAGAACCATTATGGCTTTATCTAAGAAAAATGGCAATAAGACTGTACACATTTACCATGACTACAGTTTCAGTCTTTCCATGCTAATATACTTCATTATGTGATTATTCATCTTCAGATACAGTAACAACAGTACCACCCTGTTGAAATGGCTGTGCATTAGGCCTCTGATCCTATTTTTTGTACTGTCTCCTCACAAATTGTCACAGGTCTTTCACACAACAACACAGGGAAAAAGGGCAGAATAGTTCACCTAACTAACGGAAGAGTTGTGAGTATAGGAATTAGGTCCTCAAAAGGTGTTTAGGCATGTAACTGCCATTAGGATAAACTCCTATTTATTTCAGACAAAGACAGATGCTCTAGTAATACTAAGGATCTGGCCAAGAGCAGGCATGGTGGGAAAGAAGCTGTGACTTCCCCTCCCCTCCACAGCCCCAGTCATTAAGTTAGTCATCACTGACCTTGGTGTTCTGCCTGGCATATTTCAAGGCAATGCAAAAATATATCTCCTTCTTCTTTCCAGGGAAGGCAACAGTTGGTGTTCCCAGGCTGCTAATTTCTTATGTGCGTAAGTCAAAAGGGTTATTGCTTCTTCCCACTCCTCCACTCCCTGACTACTGTTGACACTCTTGTCCTGCTGTTGCAAGGTTTCTCATTTTGCTCTCTCCCTTATCACCCTTCCCTGATATAGAAAGATGCAATTCTATGCTTGCCCTGAAAAGCAAATATAACAAAACTCGCCCCAACTTTCTCAATGCTGCAGTATCATTGCCCCTACCTGCAGGCTTATCCCAGGCAACCAGGCAGGCTGGAATTGCAAACATACCATTGCATATTATGTATGGAAGGCCTTTCTTGAACTCTGCATTAGGACTGGCAGTTCCAGGCATGGCTTCCACCATCAGACACAACAGGACAGACAATCCATGCAAAGCAATGCAAAAATACACGTCAAGGTGAAGTCACCAAGACGGCAGGAAAAGGAGAGGGGAAGAGTTACTCTTCCTTATGTCTCTTTTGAGGCACAGCCAATACCAAGTAGTTGGCTTCCTGAGACAATAGCTCCAATTCAGGCATTCGAAAGGTATGTTTATATTTAGCCTGTTTTTCCAGGCTAACTGATATGGAACTCCTACCATTAGGAATCCAAATAAAAGAAAATCTTTATAATTCAAGTATTCAAGGACACTTGAATACAAGCAAACATCTCAATACAGAATTCTGGAGCACCAACACGTGACAGCCTGAGGGTGCTGTACGTAACTCAGTGTTCCCTCCTTTATTTTATAAATCCAAGATTTGGCCTTATTTCTTTACAAACTTTGCTGGCTGTACTCATACAGAACACTCATTAAAAACACAGACACAAACATGTACACTCACATCCATTGACATTTTGGTTTTCCATGTCAAAGGCCTTAACATAAGGACCTCAACATTTAAAGTGTTCCTCGTATGAGGGATTTGATTGCCTTTGTAACAGCAAGGGACAGCCTTTTCTGTGTTGGGAAAAAAATTCCAGTTCTAGTTGGATTTCTTTACAATTTTTTCACCTTGCTCACAAAGATCTGTGCATAGGCATACAGACTGAAGGTATATTACTACCCTCTTAATGTGGTAGTGGACATAGAGGGTAGTGATCAGAGTGGAAATCAAATGGGTTGCAGTAAGAGAAGGCTGCATTGTGCCTACACTGGTATGTTGTCATCCAGCCCACCCAACAGGCAGTAAAGATAATTGATTTTGTCATGGTGACAGGCTTCTATAAGACTTAGCCACTGCTTTGTTGTATATTTCCAATAAAAGTATCTAGCTCATAAATAAATTTCTCTCATTTTCCTTTCCTTCAGTCTCCCCTGTTTTTTTGGAGACCTGCAACAACATATGTACTTCTTTGATCATACTTTGCAAGAAAGCAAGGAAAAGACTGAGGCTTTCATTCTCCTGAATGTTTTGTTGATTTTTAGATAAAGTCAAGAAGACTATAAAAATTACACACAATCAGATTTCATTCTCTGGCTGCATTAAATGAAACCAAAGTGTGAGAACTGTGAACTTATTTTCAAATTGTACGCTGATAAATACCCAATATTTCAAGAAAAAGAATTTTGCTTCTGCCAAATTTTTAAACCCATGTGATAATTTGAAAGGCTGGATGCACTGAGTAAAAGCAGGTTAACACAAACTGAGTTTTATGCACCCTAATCTGAAAGAGACAGAAGAAAAGGAAGTCAAAGTCAAACTTCTGACTGTCGACCTCAATAAAAATAAAGGAACTACTCTGGTTACAGTGCTCCATGGATCTTTCTAACTTTGTTAATATTGTATTCATCTGGTCTGTCCTCCTATAGAGGAAGTCCAGGGAGTTTTACCTAGCATTTCAGCCAGCGAGAAGAACAGTTTGACACACTACTTTTCAATTCTCACCTGTATTTCTTCATTTTCTTTAGTGTATGCTTTCTGCCAAGCACCAGAATAATGAAAAGTTTCATTTCTTCCAGTTACTGAATCTTCTTATGTGAATTTCAGGGAATGTGCAAAAATGGTAAAAAGCTTCAGTAAAATTTCCTGGGCATACTGACAGGATTTTTCTGAATTGATTAACTGATTTAGTAGCCTGTAACAGAAGCATCTCCGCCAGACCACAGGCTAGGATCTGGAAAGCCAGAGCCCACAGTGAATTACAGGGTCTCATGATGTAAACACTGTTAGGGATCCCAAATTAGAGGAACACTGCTTGGTGGTGTACTGCTGGCTCTCAGCATTCAGCAGAGATAGGTAGATCCCTTCAAACGGTGATTCTTCTGAGGACTGAAAACCTTTGTTTTCAGTCAAGCAAATGCTAAGGCACATGGTCTAAGCTAGAATTTGGGCCATGTCCATACTGCTTTTATCCTTTCAAAATACTTGGTTTTACCTACACCAGAAAAGCAAAATAATGACTCTGCCTTCTCCATCAGTATACGATACCCAAGTACAAGGAATGTTGTGACAAGAAGGAGGTGTATGTGTGACCTGCCACATCCTCATTTGTGTTTTCAACTGAAAAATATGATTTAAGAACCAGAACTCCAGCCCACTCTGCAGATGATGGTACTGTAAAAATACCAACAGAGACATTTGGAAAATTATTCCTGCACACTTCTTGTTTGGATATGACATAATGATTTCCACAGCCTTATATTTGCTTGTCTATTTGAGAAAGTCACATCATGTCTTTCAACAGCTCTAGAAGATCATCTTTTGTGATCATCACTGTATTGCTGGTCTCTAGGAGTGATCAGCACACAGACAGCATTTCACATGCTCAAAAAAACTTGAAAATGCAATAACATGCAATTTACCATAGAAGATCCATGCAAAGCATACGTATTTTCTACACAATTTAAATTTTTAATTGTTTACTGTTCACTGCAGAAACTAAATTCTTTGAATGTAGAAACATAACTTAAGGCCAAAGGACATTCCACAGAATACCCATTTCTGAACTTTCAATAAACTGTTTGGTTTTATCCTGGAATAGGAATATTGCTTTTACAAGCTTTGCTTTTAAGCATTCATGAGTATATTTTTAGCTGGTGTAAATTGTCATAGCAACATTTCTCCCATGAGATCTGGATCTGCTCATCTTATGTCAGATAAAGACACAAAACGGATTTTACGTGTGCCAGAATTTTATACCATGCTATTATACAATCACAATGCATCACATTCACATTACTGGTTAACATGCAATGTATTTCCTACAAAACCAGTAAATATTTTTGATAAATGCAACCTGTTCCAGGATCTATATTCCTTTCTAGGAAATTGTGGATAGGATCTGTGCTAGTCCTTCTACACTCTCCAGTCATCTGCTCTTATTGGTTTTTACTCTAGACTGGGTAAGAATAAGTCTACATCAGAGGATATTATCACAGATCCTGAGAAAGATTTGAAGTATCATCTCCAGCACTGCAAACTGTGTACCTCCTTTTAAGTCTACTTGGGACCTGGAAAACCCCATCCACACTAAGTCCTACCCTGATGTGTATCCTAGATCATTGGCAAATAAACTAATTGAGTCACACCTTCCAGTGAGATGTGTACGTATCATTTGGCAGAGCTGCGAATGTGGGTTTTTTCACATGATCTGCAATGTGAACTGTTTTCCCCCTTGATGTGGAGGAGTGAGGAACATAATAGGTTTCTTAGTTTTCCTTACTATATTGTTTGAAACCTTCATGATCTCCTATGCAGTCAGGTACTTTCATTGAAATTACTGTAAATTAAGAATGACTAGCTTGCATTTTGTTAGTAACACCTAAATCTATCATGTTAAAGTTTTACACGAAAATCCAAAAGAACCCTTCCTTCTGAGGGCAATAAAGAGCACGGTGATTTTCTAAATTTGAATTGTGACTGAATCTCTGTTTGATGACATCAGGCAGGCTGAGTGTGAAACAGGTACTGTGGCCACATCTGAGAAAGGGGAGAGACAGAAGATCAGGTGCGCTTTATTTTAAGAGATAATTATTGATTCTTTCATTTACAGACCAGCCATCCACAGCTCTAGTAAAAAAAATGGTCCTGGTGCTGAGGCAGCAATAAGTCAGCTCACAAAACGCAGGAGAGGGTAGGTCACCTTGTCTTATTCCACTCCTATTTGCAAAGCATTATAGCAAATCCAGAATCTAGGCATGAACAGACTTCAAAACTGCTGTGGAATGACTCTGTGGTTATCATGGAAAAGTATCTACCCCCAAAATCAGTATGAACACCTGACTCCAAAGCCTCTGCAGAGAAGTGTATCCTTACTGAGTTACAGTAGTGTATAATCTTTGCTCTTCTCCTGGCCTCTTTCTAAAAGGAACATAAAAGAGTTTTTGATAGCTATCTAGATAATTGTGTTCTTACTGTAAAAGAAAATAAGTTGAACGCTTCCTAAACTAAGCCATCCTTAGCAATCCCGAGCACTCCTCAGGATGGTTCAGCAAAAGGATAGGGAGCCTACTAACCGTACTGTGGTTCCTGGCAAAAATTATTTTGCAATGCAAGATCAGATTCAGCCAGCTTACATCCTAAGTAACTCCAGTAAAGGTAAATATATAAGCCTGGGCAAAATATGTCTCCCTGTGCAGTGCATAAAATGCTGGTGATCATTTTCAAGATATAAAAAGCAGAGATGTTTAAGCTGCCTCATATGCTCATCCTCTCCCTGTCTTCTTCCCTCTCCTCTGTGTGTTTCAGTTTATACATTTTTTTACAGTTTTGTTACATATCCAGTGCACATGTGAAAGAAACCGCTTTACAATGTTCAGTGGAACAAAGAGGCTTGCTAGTCGACCCATGTGCACTGCTCTTGTGTGAAAGTCTGAAATGTAGAGTGATTGAAAGTCTAGATGTTATCTGCCTAAAGCTGTTTTTTTAATAGCTCAGGAGCCTTACAGCCCAGCAGCCTTTCCAGAGTATGTGTTTTCACTGATGGTATACAAAGGTTTGCTGAGCTTTTGATAGAAGTATAAATGACCTGAGAACTAAAAAAAGCCTATCCTTGTGACAACTCAGCTATCCCTAGAAAGACACCTTCACTTTACAGCCTTGCTAGGGAAACCGGGGCCAGCGTGTGTGCTTCTGAAACTTGAGAGCATGCAGGACCAAGGAACAGCCTTTAAAGATCTGGCTAGACAGCTGTGACTGCAGGACTGGCATGGCAACTCCTTGAAGTCAGCTGGGCTTCATGATATTCTTCTCCCTGGATCAAAGCACCTCCATGCTTTTCCTCCACAGTCAGCACTGTGTCACATGTTCTCAGGAAAAAAGGTGACTGCAAGATGAAACAACTTGATCTATGTTGTCCATTAACATGTATAAAATCACTAATGCCACTGATTCATGGGTGTTTAATGGCTTTCCTCAAAGCCCATAACAACCAATGAATGCATGACAATTGGTACAGAACAAAAACCTTAACAAAAAATGAACCTGTAAAAATTGATTGCTTTGATTAGAGCATTTCACAACTGGCTTACATAATTTCTTCTCTTCTCCAGCATCCTCTGTCCATCAGAGAGGAGCACATACCAAATAGCACTGTTCTGACATTCAGGACCTGTAGTCCAAATGATGCACACTAAGGAAATCTCTGTGTTTTAAGTGCCCAGCTAAAGTACCTAAACACATGATAAAGAAATTAATGGAATCCAGGCTGTAGGAGAAGAACAGGATATACCAGCACGTAAGTGAGGAGCCTGCAGTGGCAGAGAGCTGACCCCTTCTGGAGGAGCAAAGACTTTAACTTCAAGAATCCAACAAGTTGAAATTGATGTTGTGCTCTTCACTCAGAGACATGCTCACACTGCAGAAGGGGAAACACAACTGCAGTAGGTGTTCTGCAAGGAATTTCTCCAATAACCCAGGTGCTGCAAAGATGAGATCATAAAATACAATCTGAAAACAACACAGACTAAAAAGCATGTGGAGAAAAACTCCCAACCTTCTATTGCTGCCCTACTACCAGGTCTCATAGTTCCGCCTATCGTACAGGAAGGCAAGTATGGAGAATCGATGTTTTACAACAAGATTTATTTATCTGTGGTATACATCCCAATTGTTGAACAGAGTGCGTAGAAGTGAGTACCTCTGCAATGAACCTCTACCAGCTACTAATTCTTCTTAACCAATAAGCCACCATTTTAAAAACTCTTTTGCTACTTTCTGTGGTTTACACCTAAACAAAGCAAAAGAATCCTGCAACACACACACACAAAAATAATAATATTCTCGGAAAGACTGAAATATTTGCATACCAAATAAGACTTTAACACTACCATCTGGTGACTGTTGCAGTGAGAATAACAAGCATTACATCTAAAGATCTCGAAGTGCCCATGCAAATTTAGTCCTTACAGTATTAACAAAGTAAATATGTTACACAAAAAATGCATTCTGAGTCAGAGCAGCTGACTAGTCCTGTATTTTGTCTCCAGTGGTGACAGATGTAAAAGGCTACACTGAGAAACCTTGTTAGCATGCGCTTTCTGCCATACTCCACCTCCCCAGCAGCCACAGTTTGGGATATATCTCAGGGCTGCCTGACTGTTCCCCTCAGCAGCTGAGTGAAATAATCTTTTTCAGATATAAAAGCATATCATGTAAATTTTCTTATGGTTAGGGTCTGCCAATGATAAAGTAAAAATCTAGACAAGCTGGTCAAAACCATTCTGTATTAGTAAAGAATATTTTTACACATAACTTCTGTTAGCCAAGTAATCTGGAGTTGCCCTAAAACCCCATCATGTCAGAAGCCCAAGAATGATGGAGAGAAACTTTGTTAAGATTTTTGTAAGATGTTGATAATGATGATATTATTGTTGTTGTTATTATTGTTACCCTGGAAAATACGATATTACGCCTTACAGAACATAGTTTTTGCTAGAAGTAAGAACCAATTACATAGACACTTCCCAAAAGCAGGTTCTGGGGTTAAACATGAAATTTTCCTTTTTTTCTAAATGTGAAAATTAATCCTGACTATACTAATTAAAAAAATCCTTTCATTCACTGTTTGTTCTTTAATTTCTAACTATTTCCTTTCATCTGTTTGTGCGAGGTTCTCACAGTGATAGGCAATACCACAGCTCGATTGCTATTGGAAGATTTTGACATGTTTTGTTTTATTTTGTTTCATTTTGTTTTGAGTTCATTTGTTTTTCTTCAGAAAATGAACAGGAATGTCCAGCTTCTCCCCCCCACCCCGGCCCCAAGTTTGTGCTTAAGGAATATTGTAACAAGAGAGGCTGTATGAAAAGTTTTGGGCCAGACTGTGCAAGACTGATGCAGAAGAGGGAAGGGACTGCTTTGTAAAGGTATCTGCCTAGTTCACTTCCTTGCACTCACTATTTTAATTCGCACATAGAAAGGTGTGAGCAGGGGTTCACATGCCAGTTCTGACCAAATCTTGAGCTTCTGCAGACAGCATCCTTGAAGAGTCATACTGTATTTCCTGAGACTGAACAGTGATTTTAAATTCTTAAGTCTTTTGTTAAGGAGGATATCCCAGGAGGTTTAGCAAGGTTTAGTATCAGTTCATAAATAATGAGAAGTTCGTTGTCCATCATAAAGTCTCACTGCTGCCAAAAGGTAAACTTTGCCTCTTACCCTAGCCTGTTTTAAACCCCTTTGTGGAACTGGACACGAGAGGGCCAGAAAAATTACATATAAGCAAGAGAGCTTGAGAAGAAGACATCTACCTAGCACTGTCCACTATGACTGACAGCAAGCATCTCACTGAGAGGATTTGAGAAAGAGCATGGAGAAGAGACAAACAGGGAAAAATGGTAGAAACACCACAAGGAGGTGGAAATAAGGTGCAAAATGGCAGCAGGGTCCTTTTAAATCCCTGGGGAAATAGAGCATAGGGAGATTCTATTTCGCATCAAGTCCTTTGCTTAAAACACCCCATCAGTTTGCTAAATTAAAATATAAGTCAGGGAGGTTTGTTTAACTATAACAAATGTCCTTTCTGTGTCTTTAAACCGTGCCCATGTTCCGAGAAGTTGCTATGCCTCTGTATTGCATGCTGCAGTCAGACTTCCCTCTCTTTGGCTGTGTGCAGGGACAGTTTCAAGCTCTTCAGCACCAGGTTGTTGAGGCAGTCTAACACGGACAATAAACAGAATAATACCTGGAGGCACTGGAGTACATAGTGGGATGTATTTGTTTTGTTTTCCTAAGCATAGAGAGTTTAAGATGCATATTGTTAAGCTTAAGATGCATACTGTCAAGCTTTTCTCCCTAAACATACAGACAGAATTTTTTTGAAAAAGAGGAAAATAAAAGCAGGGGGATGTAGTAATGGACTCCAGGGGCTGGACTTGTTAAGGAGGAGTACAGATGGTAAAAAGGGAACGAAGTAGCCATTCTCGTTCCTTAATTCAGACAGGAAATCAATTTTCATCCATCATGTTCCTGATGTGATTTTTAAATAAAGCATTCCAATGTACCTTGCTTCTTCAGTAAGGCTTCAAACAGACTTAGCACTTGCCTTCATAGGAAACAGTAAGAAAATTTCTCAACAGCAAGCTCCTGAACACCCTTAGTTTCATTTCTGCCCAGAGAGGACTTAAGTCAAACTACGAGTGAATGCAGTCTCAAGCTTTCTTTCCGACTTAAACATAGATCGCATCAGTCCACAATATGCAATTTTAACCTTAAAACTTTGGATAATTGAATTCAGGTGTATACTGCTAATGATCTCGCTAACATTCATTTGGATGATTCAGTAAGAAAAGGTCTTTGTTTTAATATAGCTGGCGTATTATAAATATAAATATGTAAAATAAAGGTGTAAGGCTTCACGTTTAATTAAGGTGTAATTACTACCTCTCAAAGCCCTTTAGATCAAGGCCTCAGGACTTCTAGAAGTTCACTGTGATGAAGAAATCTTCTGGAAATAAAGTCACCCAGCAGGCAGCCTTGGGGATTCAGTTCCCCGGCCAGGCTGAGCCATGGGAATTTCAACCTAGGGCACAGGAGCTCAGAGATTTATCGGCGCAATAGAACAAGTATGGAAGAATTAGTGATTAAATGTTCCTGGTGCTAGACTTTGTGAAAGGTTGTAACATGACTATTACGTATCAGAGAACTGAAAAGCAATGCACTTTTCAACTCAACTTTCAATGTAAATTACTGATTCTTCTCATGACTCCTGCCAAGTCCTGAGTGCTCTCTCCCTCTTGCAGAGTTTCAAATACCATCTGAGAATGCGATTTCTTGTCCCACTACTGTATCCCTAAAAACATCTACAAAAATAACACTCCTTCTTCAAATGGTGGCTAAAAAAGCCCATAGCCTACTTGCAACATGGTGTAAAGTGTTAGTTTCACAGGAGTTGAGGAGTGTAAATGGTTTACTTAAACTTTGTTATCCGCTTGTTTCTCTTCCAATGCTTTAACAAAGGTTTTCCAGAAGCTGACATGGAGTATTTTTGTTGCAGGACACCACTGAATGCATCATGTCTTGTACCTAAACAGAAGAAGACCAGTCCCAGCAGGGGTGTTGGACTGGTTGATCTCAAGAAGTCCTTTCTAACCTCAGTGACTCCATGGCTCAGCCCAGCTCTGTGCTGCAGCATGCTGTTCCTCACAGCTCAAACCCAGGTGGCTCTCACTCACCCCACAACTAACTGTCAACTGGCTTTTAAAATAAAAGACTATACATTTGCATATAAACGCAGCATCTGCATTTTTACAAATGCATTTTTTCAAAGTCCATGTTATTACCCCTATACCTTTCTTATTAAAAATAAAAAATGGTGAGACATTGAGGCGATAAGCCCATGATAAACCTGAGGTATGGTAGTTTCTGCTCCAATACAATTTACAGCTGAGATATAAATCCTGGACACAAGCAGCTTCTATGGAGAGGCCTGTATCAATCTAGCAGCAGTGGTACCACTGTGGCTGCTGCTGCTGAACCCCTCTTTGTTCATACCTTTTCACTTCTCTGCAGCATCTGCTGAACTTGGGTTCTTCCTTCTCTCTCTTTTTTAAATAAACAATAAGCAGCTGAGGAGAAAACATACAGGAATTTGCCTGGAATTCATCTAGCAACACCTGCACATTAATACACCACAGCTGAGCCACCTGATCAACTGCTGCTCCTACTGAAGGCAAATAATTATAGCTAAAGATTTATGCTACCCAACGTCCTTTCTCTTTTCTGTCATGTACATTCTTTTTCTTTTTTAAACATATTTACTTTTTCTAAAAATAGGATCCCAATTCTGTTATAACCAGGTAAAAAACCACAAAAACAACCTTTCAAGGTTTAAGGCAGAGTGCACCTCTAGCTAGTCTGAGTAATTCCCTCTCAAAAGCATCAGTGCTATGATTCAGGAAAAGACCAGCTCAAAAGAAATGGTGATGATCTAAGTTCCAGCAGTTAAGCTCTGTCCAGATCCAGTCTGCAAAAGCAAAGATAAAAAAGGCAGGTCTCAAGGTAGGGTACAGAAAACACTTCAGCTCTTTCCCTATATGGGAGCTTAGCCTAAGCCTCTTAGCAGGAGCTTGAGACCTCCAAAAATGGATGTGGAGTGGCCCTGCCTTCAGAATGGGCAGATAAGACATACTCCAAGCACCATCCCGAAATTATATTAAAAAAGTAAAAGAACCAGATAAATAAACACTATGGGGTACCCCTCTTACTCTGAAACACTCCTGACCCTCAAACACGGAGTGCTAGCAGGTTTGAAAGGATAAACCAGATGAACTAACATAATAAACAGTACAAAGTAGAGAGTCAAGGCATGTCTGATGTATTGCTCCTTGTTTACGTTACTGCATTAATTAGTCATACCCTTTAATTTCACATATTCTGCCTTTGGACAGAAAAGGATCACTAAACTGAAGACTGCAGTGACCTACCCTGGGGACGGGGTATGCTTTGGAAGAATCTAATTTTAGAAGGCAATGTAATCTTGTTGATTGTTTTAATAAAAATGCCCAAATGCTTACTTTGCAGTTCAAAAATGCTTGAGGGAGATCATGACTTACATGGAAATGCTTTTGCCATTTTGGCGGGAAATTAGTTGGTGAATTTCTTTTTTCCTCAGGAATCAAAAATGCCAAGCTTCTTTAACAACTAATAGGGTAAAAATTTTGATCTAATTCTGTACAATTGTCCTTCTGGGCTCAAACATGGACTCTATTAGTGATACTATCTTCTAGAAAACACTCTGTTAAGTTACAGTAACTGTCTATCTTGAAAAATACATCAATTAAAGTTAAACTTAAGGCAGGACACATCAAGTAGTATCTGGCTGGAAAAAGAGTGAGGTCAGACAGGATTGGGCGTGCTCTTTGATGAGGTGTAATGGAATGATGGGGATAAATTTACATCATCTGAAGATCTGCCCTCACAGCTCCTGCTGATTTCATTAAGGACTATGAGGCATATCATCCTGAGGAGAAAATAAATGATGAAGTAACAGAATGAGAAAATAAAATAATCAGGTTTGGTCTCCAAACCATGTCACTACAAATAGAGGGCAACCTGCACGTGTTCTGATTAGAAACTCCACAGGGTATCTTTAAATCCAGCCCTAATCAGAGAGTCGCCTGGGGTTGTACTCCATCTCTGACATGCTTTCCTCCTTTTAGCTTTTTTATCTGTCTAACTTATTAACACCCAGATTTAGGAATTTTTTCTAAGACAGTTACAATCTCACCATAATACTCCCTTCTACCTTTAAATGCCTGAGCTCTACTATCAATGATAACTTGAGCTTAACGAGATTTTTATGCCTGAAAATTAAATACAAATTTCTTAGTTAGTAATACTGCAGGGATGTCTCATGTGAAGATGCTAGGCAATCAGCAGTCTACAAAATCAAAATATTTTTTCCTTTATGCTTACTTAAATAAAAAATATTTCCACTTGGTTTGATGTTTTTCTCCTGCTCCCCATTTTTAACTGGTTCTCATGGTAACCTGAAATGACTGTCAAAGAGAAATGCATACTGGAAAGAACTTCTTAGCTTAACACTGTTGAGAGAAATGTGTTGTAAGCTATAGCATTATTCTTTACAGGTACAGATGGAGAGTTGATCCGCAGTTCCTAAGGGGACTGTATGAGCTGATCCATTTTTGGAAAGCAGGTATAAAATTCTGTGGGTGTCCACGTAGTTTATCACCACCTTTCCAAGAATGAAAAGAAGTAATACACTGCTGGACACCCAAGAAACATCTAATAATGTTAATCAAATTATTTATTGTTATGTTTGCCTGAAACAATTTAGAGACAAAGTGACCAAAAAGTCAGTGTCTAACCCCAGTTACTGCAGCAGTGAGTAAAAGACAGTCTGGCTGCCTCAGGATTTTCAAATCTTCAGTGATTAAGGAAGTTAACCTCTGTTGGAAGTTTATGAGAGTCCAGGAGTTGAAGGGATTTGAAATTGCCCAAGAAGCACAGATGAGTGTGGATACTATTTCTATAGTAACACATACTAAGAGATAAAGATCACCATACAGAAAGGGTGTGTTGTCATTTTGATGGTGACAATCAGTGACATGGGCAAGTACATACCTAAGCTTTTATGTATTGTCAAAATAGCAAACACGTTTCTTCTTAATTATGACTTTAATTCAGAGTATCTGATACTACAGTGTTTTTGTAAAAAGCTTCTTGTAATCATCATCATCATAATAATGCATATTTCAGAGCCATATTAAAGAAAACAAAGAGTTGGCATGATAACCTCGAATATGCTGTGGAAAGCAATAATTCAGTGCTCGCCAAATTAAGAAAATTATTTCCTGAGGGAAAGAGCAGAATTACATAAGAACACAGAAAACAGACTGAAAATAGTGTAACTTAGGGCTAAACGAACCTCTCAGGTAAAAAAAAAGATTTGCTACTGAATTGATTTCTTATTCCTTCCCCTCCCAGTCCTGTGTTTTCCCTACTCCCTCAGTATACAATAGTGTGCCTTAAAAAAAAATAAATTAAAAAAAATTAATATACACTGGAACCTTCAACATACTTAGACAGCACAGAATTGTTTTCCAATTACTGTCCTACGACTTGCAACACGACATAGTCAGGTAGATCCTAACTCTTGTTAAAGAGAAGTCTATTCAAAGGTATCAAAGAGGCAGAAGAAATAGTGGTGGTATCTAAAGATCTGATTCTCAAGATTTTGTGCATTTGCCAAAGCAGAAGTGTTTAGCAAGCACATACAAAGTAGATTGTGTACCTATATTATTCAGTTTTGACATATTTGATCACCTTATTTTTTGAAGGTTTTGGAAGATGGGATGGAGACTAGGGTCTTGGGGTGGTTCTGTTGAGGCAGAAATAATCTCCAAAACCTGCTGCTAATTCTTGAAACATGAGCTAGTGTGGTGTCAAAATGGCAGCAGTACCTCACACAACTTACACAGTCTCAACTTTCAAACTCCAGTAAAGTGGAACTTGAATGGTTTTATAAAAGAATCAGAAGTTAAGATGCTCTCATGTGGCACCAGACCTGCTTTCAACACAAACCCCTGAGTCAAGAAATTTAGCCAATTTAGGGATAACAATAGAATAACAGAAAAGAAGTTGTTTGAAAAGGGCTTCTACTAAAGTAGATGGTAAAATCTCTGTTGATTTTTTAAATGAAGAAAACTAAAACACAGTCAAGTCCTTCTGAAAATCCTACCTGAGTTGTCAGTTAAAAATGCTGTGCAGGTGTTTGGAATAAAGTCTGATCAGTAATATATGCTTTCATTCCTTAAAATGGATGCTCAAACATCTCCTCACAAATCAGTAATCTATTTACTGCATGTTCCTTTCTACCTATTTTTTCAGTCCCTAATGTTTACTTTATAAATAAACCAATAAGAACTTGAAAGAGGCCATAGTTTTGATGACCCAAATGTTTCATGCTGCAACCACAAAGCTAAGCGCCTAAAATCTCCATCCGCTTTCCAGAGACTTGTGTCCTCAAGTCCCTGCAGTTCTCAGACCAACCAGTTCACTCCCTCAAAACATACTTTGTTTCTGCTTATGATGATGCCTCTTTTCACATGCCAGTCCCTTGCCTACTATTATTACAACATAAAGAGAAAACAAAATTCTATGATATTTTAAGAAAAATATAACTGAAAAGTTAAATGATTCAAGAGAAATTAAGTTTCAGACTTGGAAGCTTCTTTTCTCATGATATCATAAGAAGACTTAGAGTAAGGTTCTCTTTTTGTGTGAATATTCATACAGGCACTAAAAATCATAAACCCATTAGCTGTATTAGAGAAGGAATTTTCTCTTCAATCTGTACTTTGAAACTCTTGTCCCTTGAGGTTACTTCCCTCTCTGAAACTAAAGAGAAGAAAAATGGCATCTTGTTGTACTACTAATACTTTGGGAGATTTATTTTGGGGGATTAATTTCAGACTAGCCGCCGCTTGGCAGCGGTGACTACCCTGTGTACAGCATTGACTCAAAGCCCTAGTGTGTAGAACAGCTGGGCCATTCTCAACACTTCTTACCACAACTGAAAATGCGGGTTATTCAACAGCAGTCATATGAAAGTAGCAAATTATTTTTTCAAACACAAAACCTTCCTTTCTGGTACACATTCATATACTGTAAATGATGTTTACTGATCTAATAGAACCCTTATACCAAATGGAGAAACAGCATCACAGTTTCAGCCCCACACTTAAACTACTTCTTGTCAGGACATTTCCTGACATTGCTGCCATCTTGGGGCATGGCGAAGGTGAGGTGGAGTTTCTCTGTAGGGAACAGAAGACAGAAATTTGCCCTTTTTCATGTACATCCACAAACTTTCAGAAGTTGTCAGTGCTTCTGGAAGCTCTTCCTGTACTGGCTGGCACTGACCACTACAGAGATGATCCCAGTTGCTTGATATGCAGCTCTTCAAACTCATATATTTCTTTTGGTGTCAGGAAGCATAGCAAGCCCATTAGGTAAAATAAGTGACTCCTGCTTCTCTGCCAAAAACTTTGCTCATTGTAAAGAGCGTAACTTTATGCCTAAGCTTTTTTTTCTTCTTTTTTTTTTTTCTCCCCATCTCCAACCTTCAGCCAATTTCACAAGAATTCATGCAAAGAAGCTGCTTTCAAAATGGCTCTTGCTGTCCATTAGGCTGGACCAGAGAGGACATATTCCCATGCTGTGAAAGGGAATGGGTTAGGAAGATCATTGCCAGGCACTGTCATAGAAGGGAAATGGTCTTGTTTTCTGCATGAAGGGAAAGGGGAGAAGACACTGGAGGGATGGAAAGAAAAGTAGAGAGGAGGAGGAGGATCTAACTGCTCCAGCCAACGAAGTCCACCCAGCACCCAGACATGCAGGTACATCCAGGTCACCAGGTTGTTGCTCAGAGGTGAGAAACAGGGAAAACACCAGCGTAAAGGCTCCTGAGGGAAAAACGAGGGTGGAAAGAAAAGGCCACGGGCATGCTCCTGAAAGTTGCAATATCTTGGACTGAATCCAGAGGTATTAGAAGAAAGATTTCCATGCCTTTTCACCGACTCATGCTTCAAGCTCAAGTGTACCATATGACATTAAAGATTCATGCAATTAGACTTTTCATTTTCACTTAACCATCTGCCAAAACCTCAAGCCTGCATGTGACCCCGTGTTGTGTTGCTGGATGAGACAGGCATGTAGCTCGCCTTGGACTAGAAAGTGAGAGAGAGAGATATGATCTCTCAGAAAATGGAATGAGAAATTGAAAAACTCCACATCTGTTTCTGCTGTTTCAAGAGAACCTTTAAGGTTTTCCTGTAAGATGAGTGACAATTACAAGAAATAAACTGGCTGTCTTACATGATGTTCTTGCTCTGAGCTCATATAATGTTCATTTGCCAGCACATAACTGACTCATCTGCAAAAAGCTTTGAGATGCAGTGGTGAATAAAATACCATAGGAATGGAAAATGTTAATCTAATGCTATGCAAAGATCTGCTAGGAGTAGTTCTAGCTGCTGAGGCACAGGTAGAATGGGAAAATAATTGATAGAAAAATAGCCAGTTACTAACCTGTGTGAAGATTTTACTTTAGAAAAGGTTAAATGTGATAATTTTTTTTCACTATGTTAAATTTTCCCTGTGGGCCATCTCTGGCCTTCAGAGTGTTTTTGACTTCATTTGCTGGAGAATTAAGAGATTTGGAAACATACTCAAGCAATTTGTTTAATTAACAGTTCAGCCAAACTACTGTCAACCAATTGTAGAATGAATTCACAGTTTAATCTTTTGCTTAAGTACTTGTGCTCTAATAAATCATTTAAAATAGCTGTCCTTTGGGAATGCTTGAAAAAAGTAATGGTGATGCAGCACAAAGCATGTGTCTGAAATGGAAGGGTAAGGAGACTAGTATATATATAAGTATATATAAGTAAACTGAACACCACCTTATTCATTGTCCTGATTCTGAAGGAAGCATTAAGGTGTCCCTTAAGTTGCCTTTGAGAGCAGCTCTGAAGTAGGTTGTGTATGTACGTGGAAGAGGGAAGAAGATAATTCACACTGACATTCAGTACCAGGATTTCAAGATACTGAGTGCCTTCTTTGTTTTGAATTTCTCCTTTATTTTTTTCCTAATTTTTCGCTCTGGAACCCAAAGCATTAAATAATACTTTTAAAAAATCAGCTTATCTTCAGAGTTATCCTGTCAAAAGGAAAAATGAATTTAAAAAACCGTATAGTAGTCATCTCACATTCCACAGCAAGAACAGGCAAGGGGAAAGAAAAAGACAGATAGAGTCAAACTTTGAAATAAGCAAAGAAATCAGATTTAGAGACAGAAACTAAATCAATTTAAAACAATCATTTGGAAGCATGAACACGCAAAATAATTTTGTGAAGCAAAATTTTGGTTTAAAGTTTATCACTGAAAACTTAAACTGAAACCACTTCCTATATCAAAATGTGTTTCATAAAATCTCATTGCAGGGGGAAACATTTCCGAGCAGTTCTCCTTTTTAAAGTACTTTTAATGAACTTTACCACTGTTTTGGTGATCTTGTGAACCGGAGACCATCATTTGTACAATTACATGTTCCACTACTTGCAATAATTACTCTTTTTGCCTAGCATCATGCAAGCTAAGCAAACTAAATTTTTCACTGAAATTGTTCTTCCTTTGATCAGACGTTTTAAACATGCTGTAGCAATTGCCATCATTTTTTCTGTCACCTTTCCATTACTTTAGAACTGGGATTCCTTCTCTTGTCACCTGCTCCTTTCTCCCTTCCCCGAGCAGGCAGACAGGCAACGGCAATGAGAAACCTGCAGCAATGGATTTATACGTGGCTTCTTCCCCTACCAGGCAGACCAGGGCAACTTGTCCTCCAGGCAACAAGTCCAAGGCTGGTGTGAGTTATATGATGCTAGCATCCATCTCCCAAAGCATACTCATTTTTGAAGAACGACACCGCTGCTGGCCCCAACTGAACTACCTTTCACAAAAGTTTCATAACTTCCCCACTCCAGAAGTGTTTTGACCAGACTAGACAGAGAGATCTTGCTCCACGAAATACATTCATCCTAAAGGAACAGATACTATTTTCCCTTCTCCTTGCTGCATGAATTACTTTTGAGGTTTCCTCACTCTGCACAGTTCTGTGTATTCCTCATACTTTTTGCCTTCCTCATGAGGAGCTGCTGGTCTGCTGTCCTGCAACCTGGCTTCAGCCACTTGAGTGTGGCAGGGGGATTGTTTTCCCCATGTGTTATCACAGAGATGTTGAGCTGGCTTCTTCTAGATAAGCCACTGGTTCAAGTAAGAAATCGAGACCCTTCCATGGACCAGTCATGAGTTATTTTTGGATGGAGACACTATAGGGTTTTTTTGTCAGCCACAGACCAGACCACCCTGAGTCCCTCTGCCAGTCCACAAGGTACTGTAAGATAGTAGGACACCCATTCATACTCTTCCACATGCTAATAAAAGCTTACAGAAAGGTACATCAAATAAACAGACACGAGCTTTTATATTCTTAGTGCAACTGAGTGAAGAAAGTAGAGACAGGTCTTAAAACAAATATGAAGCCAGGTAGCTGCCAGATAGGATGGGAGATGGAAGTAAAGCAGCACTTTGTTGCTGCTGTGGCATGTACAAGTAAACATCCTCCTGAGAACAGCTAGGAGGATCTACCTCTACCAGTTCTGGTGGTGACTGAACTGGAAGGATGTAAGAAAGAGAAGCATGAACAAATGAAGTGCAGTGCATGATGCGTGAGATTTTTATTCCATATGGTAACGAAACACCCACCTGAGCTCCATCCCACCTGTTCTTACACTGTTAGATGAAAAGCTCATTTTAAAAGCCTAGCTGTCCTATTCTATAAATATAGACCAAAGAGAGAGACTAAGATTTCCAGAGGGCAATTCAGACCTCAGAGGAGGTGAAGAATCCTCTGGAGAGGTCTCTCTTTCCTTTGTCCATGGTGTAAGCCTAGGGCAGCTGCACTCCTGATGTAGGTGCTTCAGCAAAGGGTCTACCCTTTGGATAAATGGAGGCTGGCCAATTAAGAGGTCTGCAGAGCACACGGTCAACCCCAGTGTAAGTGACACAGACCTGATATTTAATTGTCCCCATCTCGTGCACCCCAAGTAATACGTAAAGCCAAGTGGGGCAACGTGCTTACTCTTTATTCTCACCTCTAACATCTTGACCCTTGTCATTCACCTCACATGGCTACATGGTGTCCTGAAGAAGGCAAAAAATACCTGGGCCCTGTGCTGTGCAGCAGGTGGCATCTGCCATGTAATCCCAGAGCAACCGTGATAAACAGCTTTGCTCTTTGCCAACACAGCTGTTGCTGCTGGGCAGAGCATGATTAGCGTTTTCACCAGAGCGGGCCATCTGGAAAGAGAGTCCATACCCTCTGGGGATTACTGAACCCAGCAGAGCACGAAACAAAGATTTGTGTCCCCAGCTACTTGGTTCTGCCATGACATTAGCTGTGTGCAGCAATGATTTCAACCCTATAATGCAACTAAATAAAGTACAGCTACTTTCTCAGGTGCCAGTTCGGCCTGCTGTCATCAAGGAACAGACTTTGAACAGTAGCAGGTGTTGAGGCAATATAAGGCCTTGATTATTCTTTAGATACCCAGAGTTGTCACAATACCTTGTTTAACATCAATTACAGATAAATTTCTATACACTTCTCACCTTAATTATTATTGTACAGGCTGATTCAGTTTGGCTGTGAGAGTACAAAGGCAAAATTATTTTTATACTGGTGGTCCCAGTTGCATGCTGGAAGCTAATCTTCTTCTTAGAACAGTAGTTACGTGTAAAAACAAAAACACAGACTAGGCACTCATTCCATTTCACTGAGGTCCAGGAGCCAATCCAGTACACAAAACAGATGTTTAAACCTTGGAGACATCGTAACTTCTGATAAAGTATAACTCATAAATAAATGGACTATATCAAGCTAATAGTTCTGAGGAAACCCTCCTTTCCACACCTCTGAAGCTCTGAAATTTTCTACTCATTAAAAAAACCCAAACAAACCCGAAAAGAGACAAACAACAAAAAAGGCAAACGGGCTATATGTTACAGCTTTGTTTCCAAGCCAAGCATCTTGTTCTACACAGATTTCAAAGTCAAGCATTGCACAAATCTTTGCTAGCATAGAGTAAAGCAAAGCTCATGCCAGGTTATATCTACTTTTGCCTTTTGATAACCTCTTGATAATTTAAACATCATCTGAGAAGGGTTCAGAAAGGGGAACAACTTCATTGTCAAACAGTGGAAACAATGAAAAGTTCTCCTTTAACCAATTATTACTAAGAAAACAAGGAAGAGGAAGAAGCGTTTGCATTTGGACTGGGTTGTATTATTTGTACTATTTGAGTTATTCCCATTAAATCACTGCAAAGTGCTTAGGAATGAGGAATGTATTCTAAACTCACCTTACAATTTTACCCACTGGTGAAAGAACTGCAAGGCTATTTTTAAGTACTTGAATGAAATCAATGCTTACATACCAGGCTGAGATTTTTGCCTAGAATAAACGGAAAACAAGCTTGTAATTGTCCTCTTAGCTTTGCAAATCGTCCCCACAGAACATCTCTAAATATGTATGAAGAATTATCAGATTGAAACAGAATTAACAAAAGGAGGAAATGGAAGAACACCATACTTGTTACACTTGTGGCGTGCAGATGCTATGCTAAGAATGGTGGGTTGGTTAAAAGGTATTTCTTACTATTATTTTACTAATTTCTTCTTTTATGGCATGTTCTTCTTAATTTCTCTCCCTGTCACCTGCAGTTAACTATATGTCCTCTGTAGCCCTTTTTATCAGCAAACTTGAGCAGAACAGGTCTGCTCAAATGCTGTCTCAGTAGTATTTAAGGAGTGACCTATACTGGTAGCAAATTACCTATTTGTTTGTACACTCACTCTCGTTCTGCTGATGCATCCATGCATCCATCCTGGAGCCTGCATAGCTGTGAAAATGTTAATAGACCTGTTAATGCACCTAGTAATTTATCAAGTAAATTTTGGTTGTCCTTCTACAACTGAAACAGTATATATAGGTAAGCATTTGTAAATAAATCTCTTGTCTAGTCACAGTGATTTTAATCTGTGACTAAATGCAGATGGTTTGTCTGGAAGGAACAGACTAAAGCTATGTAATCACAGCCTGATAGCTTACAAATAGTATTGTGTATTATAGCAAATACATTGGAAGTAAAAACAAAACAAAGATGTTGGACTGCACAAATAAATAATAATGTTGTGTATAATACACTTCATTGAGGCTATCTATCATCATGGACCTAAAACATACAGCATAACTTCTTGCTGCTTCCTATCCACTACAAAGGCATATATTGTTATCAGCTCTCTAACAAGGAAAAGATCATGTCATACAACACAGCAGCAACACAGCATCTTCTATCAAGATGATGGTAGACTGAATTCAAGACCATGACCAGATATCCTGACATTGGAGCTATCCATAATGTCATTGGAGCCATGGGAGAAGAAAAGTGCAGATACCAGAGCCATCCCAGCCTTCTAAGGCATCTGACCAACAGGATGGCCAGAAAGTGAGTCGTTTTCTATTCCCCAGGAATCCCAGCAGAAGATATTAATGCTGTGAGGGCCATATATGTAGCTAGATAGGGTCACAACTTGTGGACAGAGAGGTCCAACATCACACTGCTGTGAAACGTGGCTTGATGTCAAATGCCTACAAAATGGCAACTTCTGCTGCCAGCACTGTGCTGCGGACCTAAAAAGATACACTATGAGAAAGTGATCATCTGAGTAAAAAAGAGGATCAATTTACTTTCTCAGCCATTTGCAGGAGGGAGTACAGCCTGTTTAAGGCAAACACAGCAAACTTTTCCAGCACTTTGACATTTCTTGCAGCAGAAACATTCTTTCTGACTTAAAGGTGCACCTTCAACTACATTTCCGAACTCAGGCTTTCAAGTTATTCCAGTAAGCACCTTTTTTAACACACTGTAAAAACTGTATCTTCGTTTTTTAAAAATGCTTTCTGTGTCTGATGGCAACACTCTCCTGCAAGATCATTCCTACCTGCCTGAAGACAGGGGCTGCCATTCTCAACAATGTCTGGGGAATAAGGCGGGTGTGAGATCAGCATCCATGTGGACAAACTGCTGGATGTCCAGCAGCTGCAGTCTTGGTGTCCTGCCCTACAGCTGCTCCTCCTGTTTTATTTCCAAGTCCTGCGTACCTTGTCCTCATCCAATGTCTGCTATCTCATGTTTTATGAATAAACACTTTTAATTTATTAATTTGTTTTAAATAGGAGACTAAAGTAAGTTTCTGAGGCCAGAAGGAAACCGTTGAAGAGGTTCAGTTTTCAGATGGTTCTCTTCTACACATAATATCGTTTCCACCCAGCACCACCTCTGTTTCTCCAGGCCTGACTACCTTTGGTTCACCCGTGCTATTTGCTGTTTCTCAGGACTGTGGTAGATGACCCTAAACATTTCAGGTTTCAAGTCTTCTGATGGATGAAGACTGTGACCTTTTAAGAGCTACCAGCTAACTTGCGAGAAGCTGAGATGCAATTCAAGAACGTTTCCATTTCTCGGCCAGCTAGCCAACACCTCACTCGGATTTCATGGGGTCAATGTTAAGAGTTTGTCTGCATCTCCCTGAACTTCAGCCTCTTTCATCTGTTCTGCCCTACTTGTAGCATAACTAGTAAGGGCACATTCGCAAATATAAGGATTATTAAGTGGCAACTCAGTAGACAGCCAAGGCCTTTTGAGGTCAGTCTTGACAACATCATCAGATATGCAGACACAGTTTATCAGAGGATAAGATCTGCTGTTTTAACACAACCACTTCTACCTATCAAAACTCTCTACATAATGCCATGTGCCACTAGCCTGTCATTGGCTCCACTCCCCAGTATTACCTGGGGCAATACTTGGACTGAATGGACTCTCTCACAGCCTGTAGAGTCTATGCATTTAACATTTTCATGAAAACCTTGCTGTCAATACATGTCTATATTCCCTCAGTAGATTATTACTCCCTCTAGTCAAATTCACCTTTTTTTCTTGTTTAACAGGTGAAATGGGATTTTACATCAGGTGTTTTTACTGTTGGTTCTATAGACAAGTTGTGAAGTTTAATGAATCACAACCCAAGCACAAATGAAAAATACATTCACTTGCTCTGGTCTCGTTAGCTACATCGTCAGGCTCTGGTTTTACAGTCAACCTTTAGTCCTTTCTAGTATCACAAACCTACCAGGGACTGACTTTTGCTTTGCAAATTTTGTATCGATGAGCTGTTATACTCTAGTTGTGCAGTATTTGCTCCCACTAGAACCGGGATGAGCCATTTTGCTTTGCACCAAGTTGCAACCACTTCCAGATTCACTGCGGACAGGTATAATATCTGCCATTTGTTTACAACATGTTTTGCCTTTATGCTTTTCCCATGCAAACATTTGCTTCCCTTCTCGGAAGGAAATAGCTTGGATTCAACCATTTTATTAAAAAAATGGCCCATTAATTTGTCAAATTAACAGAGGTCCTCATTAATTAGTGCATTATTCACTATAGCGCTGTTCCTATTGAAGAACCAAAAATAAATCATATCAAAATGCCTTTATTTGTGGAATGAAGAGGGAATAAAAATTGCAGTGTATGACCTTGGGAAGCTACAGTCTAAATGTAAGCTTGAGGATACTCAATGGACACAAACAGCTTGAGGTAGGGAGAAAAAAGTACACATAAAGGAGTGTCAATTGTCTCAGGTGCCATATTTATTGACTTTTTTGTTTGGTTGGTGTTTTGTTTTTTTTTTTTGGCGAGGACAGGTTTTGCATAGATCAAGGTATTTATGAAGATTCTGGATGCTTTTGGATAATAACTCCAAGTCTTCTCTGTGCACATGCTGGAGGGACTGTCCTGGGCAACATCATGCATCAAGGATAAGGATAAGAGCTTTTCAGACTACTGACTGTCCTAGCACAAAGAATTCAGTCATCTCCCAGGTTACAGGCTCCAGGTAATGCATCAGGTGTTGGTAAAGCAAATCACATTTATCTCCTGTCTCAGCTGGAGGGACTGAGAGGATCAGCAGACACAGAAGAACATTCTGCCATTACACTAGGCAGTCTCTAAGGCATTGCTGGCTTAAAAGGTAATTACCCTTAGGTCAGCTTAAGGGTAATTACCCTTAGGTCAGTTTAGGGAGCTTAAGCAACCAGAAGGGACCTGGATTCCCTTCCTTTTAAATGGATCCAGTAGTCTAACATCCCACCAACATTTCTTTTCAGCTCTAGTAGGAATTTTGTAAAGATGAATAAGCAGTTCTAGAACAACAGCCTAGCACGCTGCTTGGACATTGTTCTCTGTTTCAAGGGCACATTAACAGTTACACAGCTAACCAGACTTGCTGTGTTTCCTGGTCCCACCATATCTGAACGCTGTGTTTGTGGAAAGCACCTCCAGACGACACTAAAAACATCTCCCTTTTTTGAAGAGGGGTAGAAAACTTATGTGTCAGTAGGCTGAGTTAAATAAGCTACTTCAAAAATTGAGGTACCTCACTTTTCAAGGTCATTGCCTCTGCCTGTGGAAATTATTTTTAACTTTAATGGGTAAAGTCAATTTCATTTTCTTTCTTCAGAGAAAAACTAAAAAAAAATAATTCTGACACTTCGTATTTCATAAGAAAAACTGAAGGAAAAAAAGGTTCATAAACTATTTAATAGAGGTAAAAGCCAACCTAAGAAAGCACTATTCTGAGACCACGTTCTATACGGGAGTCACAAACAAATATTTGTATTAAACAAAACTGACTTAATCTGAGCAGTCATAAAAATAAGAGCAATGTACATGTGCAGTGTTAATTTTAGAAGCACTATGCAGAAGGTTGTTTTGCATATAAAAGATGTTCCCTCTTTATTGTTGCAAAACCGAATTTCTGATGACTGCTGTTGAAAAACAATTGGATTATACAATGCTTTAGAGGATAAATTGAAAAACAGAATCACAGTTTTCTTGCAGGGTTCTTTTCTGGGAGCTTCTATTTATCAAGGGAAGAAGAATATATATTAACTCTTCTGTGTTCCTCCACTCTCCCAACAAACTTATGTCAGAGATTTGCTGGAGTATATGAAAAACAGAAAAAATGTTTAATCAGATAAAGGTAGCTTATGTTCTAGCTATGACAAGTCTTCAGTTCTTCAGCTTTCAAAATAATGCAAATAGATAAGAAAGACAGCAAACAATAATCCTGTTCACAACAAAAGTATGGTAAACTTTGAAAAGATGTCATTCTGAAAGTCAGACACTGATCACTAGCTTATTTCAACATGTGAGGCATTAAGAAGTACTGACTGTGATTTTTGAGTTTCTAGGTTTCTGCCAGCTTAAAATATCAGGCAATCTGCAGAAATGCAATTGATTAAAATTCAGTCATTTTGATAACTCTATGTTAATTTTAAAGGGGTGAGATCATGCCAAGAGCTGAACAAACTGCAGCTTTTCTATACAAGTGCTCCATAGCATGCAGCCAAAACTAATCTACGATTAAGCTGAAAGCATCTTCCTAACTTATATAAAGCTTGCTGAGCAGAAGATAGCCATGGGAAGAGGAAAGTTCAATAGACAGTATTCTGATCTATGGCACAAAAATGCAAGTGAGCCCATACCTTTGTGGAATTTCCCTTATTTGTTCAAGGGTAAGCAAGAGCAGAATTATCCTCTAACTGTTCTATAAAAGACAGCAAAATGAAATATCCCCAATTAAAATGAGTAGGCTTTCTGCCACAGGTAAACAAATAAATTGTTATGCCTATTATCTTTATGCATAATAGAATAAACGTCAAGCACTGTATTGAATTATGATTCACAATTTAACTTTCTCAAATTATAGTTTGCAATAACCAGTGTTATAGGTATGATTATTGGATTGTAAGTGATTTCACTATGCCAATAATGTATTTAACATCATAGCAATGTTTCTTTATAATCCAATTTCTTATTATTGATTTCAGGTATCACAATTATGATGCAAGAATTTTAGTTATAACAAAAAAATGCAGTGACTCAAGACAGTTAGCCAGTTAGTATTGGTCAGAGAATATTCATCCCTTCTGTTCTATTTTCCTGTTAGACTAAAAATTCATTTAGTTTGTTAATAACTGCTTGTTAAAGTTGCCGCTTGGTCCCGGCCACCGCACAGTGTTTCCGGGGTACCTGCTGGGAGTTTACCCTCATGGTTCCCCATGAGACAGAGTGAACTGAACAACTGAGGACCCTAACCTTTCTGGTCAGTATTTAGACCTCTTATGGCACCTAAGCTCAAAAACCCGACAAGAAATTCAAGCGCTATGCTAAAACTTTAAAGCTTCTAGCAGGTTCGTTCAACCAAGAACTCGAGGTGGCTTGACTGTTTTTCACCAGGTGATTGCTGTTTGCACTGCATTGCAAACAAGCCATGGAGGTTCCCATCTGCCTCGCGGCACAGCCACGTGCTACTGCTGGATGGCCTGGCTTAGAAATTGCTTTGTGCCTGTTGATTGGCGCCATACGTGATGATTCAGTGACACCAAGCAAACACCCACCAGCTGTCAACCCAGTGGAAATGCTGAAGCCGGTTTTGTTGGTGCATTTTCACAGTATGCTCCCAGCTCTTGGGGCCTCTCTCCCCCTTAAGGACAGCTCCAAAGCCTTGCAGGACTGAGGATTTCATCCTCCTGGGAAGTCAGGGAAAAGACGTGACCTTGGAAGGAGCTGCTGGTCTGAGTGCAGAGATTGCCAGATTTCATGACTGGTAGGAAGTCTCATAGCAAAGCAGAGCCAAGAGAGGTTTTCATTACTTGTGCTGGAGTATACTCCCTGGGCTCTGGGGAAAGAGCTTTTGATAGTCTGTGTCTGTCTGTGGTCTCTCTGCAGCTGTGGAGCTGTGCAGGGCAGTGCTATGCACGTTGCCTGACAGATCTGGGCACTGAGCTGGTACCTAGATGATTCTACGAGTCTGTGATTGCATGACACAGAAAGAGCAAGAGTGCCTCCAAGTACAAGGTCAGGGAAACACCAAGGGGATGCTGCTCCCTGCTCTGCTGTGCAGCTAGAAAAAGGATGTTAAACACTGCAAAAGGCTCAGAGGAGAGCCACATAAACATCTCATCAGCTAGAGAGCATACTTTTTATGTGGGAAGACAGAAGGCTGATCTATCAGCTTACTGAAGAGAAAGCTGAGAAGTGCCAGCCTGTGAAGAAAAAGCCTTGTGATACAAGAAAGGACTTTTTCTTGTTTCATCAGGGGCCTAATGGGCCTAATGGCATCCAGTGGCAGGGAGCTCAAACTAGTCTAGTTCAAACCAGGACTCACAGAAGACAGCAAAAAGTGGAGAATAATTAACTGCTGGATGAGGACAGCAGGGGAAGCAGGATGTTCTCTATTTCTCTGAGTCTCACATGTGGAGGAGGAGCAGATGTCTTTGCAAAAGAGCTACTGCAGTTTAGCTACACCCTATTTGGAAAACTGCAGGAATCCCAGGTGACATGATACAGCCTGTGTTATTTAGGAGTTCAACTAAATCTTCACCACGTTGCCCTTCATCCTTAAAGAGCAACGGACAACACCTAGTGCCCGCTTGTGCCAGATGAGTTAAAACCAGGTTTGCTGTTGCTCAGCAGTTGTTCCCACCTCCACAGCAAAAGACCCCACATAAAATGAAGGGTCCCATAAAGAGCAGGGCTCACCATGCAGATCTTTATCCCTATATTATAAAGACATATAATTTATGGCTCATTGCAGCTATGGGAAGTCTCAGACACCCCAGCTCACAGTGACTGCAGTACTGTCCAATTATCTGTTCCCATCTACATACTTATTTTGGCTCCAAAGTTGCTCAAATGCACAGAATTGGTAAAAACAAGGGTTGGGCAGGACTCAAAAGCTGCTTCCATTCTGCCCTGGAAAAACACCTTTTATCCAATGCAGCATCTACTGCTACAGAGCTTTCTGGCTGTTCAGTGCTAGGATCTGGCACTCTCTCACAGGTCTTTCTACAGACACCACAAATGGCAGTTCTATCTAAATAAACCAGCATCTCTGACACCTTCTCTGCTACCCCTCAGGATACATTCAGCTGCCTCCCACTGAAGTTTTCTTCCACACTGTTACAGACAGGGTTAGCTGTACCTTTTCTTTCTTTTCCCATTCTTCTCTTCTTTTTTCTTTTTAATTTATTTTTTTATTTTTTTCCCCCAACAACTGGGACACTCTTTCAGTTCCTGCTGAAACTCTCTTCTTCCCCACTGGAGATTGCTTTTTAATTTTTCCAGTACCTGGCAGTCTCTGGGAACACATGCAGTTCAGGAAAACAGATGGGTTGCAGCCTACTGGGTCATTCAGCTGGTAGGAAATTGAATCTTTACACCCCCATTTTTCTTCCCTGCTATCTAAAAGGGCCCAGTAATTCTGTGGTAATCTTCCCAATGCTAGAGTCAAGGCTTAATTGTCAGTTCTGTTAATGTAGTTACTTTGGGAATGTAAAGAGAGTCACAAAATACATCAAAAAACCCTGTCAATTACTGCTCAGCTCACTTCAGAAATTGCTCCATGTTACCAATAGAAAATGAGTCTGTTATAGACTGACAATGTTGGCCAACTGTTAGATCATAATCATCCTCAGGGAGGACCAAAGGACCTGCATTTTACTCCTAGATATGCCTGTGTATTTGCATAAGACAATGGCTCTCCATGGCTAGGTTTCTGTTCTCACTTTTTGTCTCACTTATGGTAATAAGGAGTAACAAGGACTCCAAAAGGAAAGATTTCTCTTCCAGAATCTTCCTTCAGTAGAGCTGTGGTTTTGGTTGGGGCCTTCTTTTCGACTCACTATCACTAAGTATAAACAATCACCCTTGGAAGAAACTTCTCCCGTCATCCTTTTTTTTTCCTGCGTGTACCTAAGATAACTGCTTGGGGCACCCTCCTTTAACCTTCACTGAAAGCAGCATGCAACAAGCTGTACAAGCAGAACAGTTTGTCTGCACAAAGGCAACAACATTTATTGACTTGCTAAAACCTGTGAACATTGTTTCACTCCTCAGCATCACCCAAAGGTGATGCTGCACATCCCACCACTTAAGAAAGCATACAACAATGTTCTAAAGAGCTCTTACACCAACTTGTTTTCTCTTTCTGCCCCCTGAGCACACAAGTATCAATGTTCTCAGTAAGCCTGAATTCAGACATTTTTCTTTGCAAAACCTGTCCAATGCTAACTTCCAGAGAGACTAAACAAGGATGACCCACTATGGAAAACATGAACTTCACACTTTAGTCCCTACTTGACTGAGAGCAGAGGCAATGGTCACAGGGGCATGTTAATTGCTCAGTACTCTGTTGAGCAGGAGCACAAAAGCCCTTGTGATAGATGTGCCACAGTTTCAAAAAAAATAAAAGCTCAAATAAGACATGACGGCAAACATGTGTATTGCTTGATTGTTAATGGTTACATGTGCCCAAGATGGAAAAGTGGGCAACTGCACACTTGATCCTACCCAAACTCCTTGACTCACTTCCTTTCCCTACAGTGAAAACACTCCTCCATTGCCTGCTAACATACCCTTCTCCACCTGTTTGAATTAAAGCAAAGCATCTTCACAGAGATAAGTAATTTCTTGCTATGAAAATAACTGGTAGTTTGTTCCACTCCTACCCACTTCAACTGCAGGGTAATGAAAGGTGCCAGCAACAGTTCTCAAGGAATAACTCAAGAGTCAGCACCACTGACCATCAGCTCTGGATTCTACAACCGCTATTATTGCAACAATCAGGGCACCACCAAGAGAAACAAGGCCTGTGTTAGGGGAAGGACAAATCTGTCCCAGAATCTTAAAGGATGAGATGCTCATACACACTTTTGTCTGCTGTTCCCACAGCCTGCAAAAGAGTATGCATGGTTCCCCCATTAAAGATAAGGCTGCTGGAAGAATCACAAACCGAGGAGCTGGTTGCCCACTGGGAATAAGATTGACCATGTCCCCCTGACCAGGGTGCCCCATCCTGGGAAGTTTTGGAAAATCTTGCTCACAGAATTTATCAGCCTTCGCAGTAGAATGAGTCTTGGTTCCCTGTGGCTCTCCTCAACCAGCCTATCGATGCCCTTAGAAATCACCTAGCTTTCAGAACAAGGACCCATGGCATTGTCTACACACACCCCCTAACCTCAGAAGATCAGGAGGAACAGACCTTTCTGCCTCATCTCTTGTACAACATGAGTTTCTCCTCTATGCCTGACTCTTTCAACACTGGAGGCGGTCCGAATGAAAAAAGACTATAAATGTTGCCAAGCCGAACCTGTTAGTTAAAAGCTATTAAGCTCTCACGTGGATCCCTGTAATAATTTAATATATTTTACATAGTGACAGAAGATCTGAAATCTCTGGAGGTCCAATTACACTCTGAGCCAACTCCCACGTATCATAGCACAGTGACTGTCGAATGGGGCACTTACTTGGAAGTTTTAAGTTTCTTCTTCTTAGCCCTCTGTCTCCAAACTAACTCCATCTAGGCAAAAAAAACCCTAATTGCAATGAAGCATGACCAGAAATGCAGTTGCTCAAATGCATTCTCAGATTGGCCATTACAAATAAGTGCTATTCCCTCAAGGTTACTAGTCAGCTGGTTTCAAACAGATGACTCAGAGGCTGAATGCAAGCCTGTCTTTCCTACTGTTATAAATTATTGTCTCTCCTCACTGTTTTCAAGAGCTTTACAGTCTAGCAGTACAGCAGATGCTAATATACTACCACAGCCTTTCTAATTGCTTCCTAATGTCTTTTTCTTGTGGTGTGTATTTACAGTCCAAATATCCACAATTATTGTGATCGGATTATGTCTACAAACCACCAATTACTGGCTGGCTAGAGATGCATCAACACAATGCTGTTTCTGTGTGTGAAGGTTGCAGTTTTGTGTGCTAAGACTGCAAAGAGCAAACTTGAGACTTTCCTCATTTATCATCTCATCATTGTTTCCCAGCCTTTTGTAACTGAAGAAATACCTTTCCTTGTGCGTGGGGGCAGAGGAGGGTTGTACAGTAATACTGTACAACATATTGTACAGTATTACTACAGTGGCTTTAATCTACAACTTACTAAAAGTTAGACTATAGCCTGAATATTGACTTCTTAATCCTTAATCCTCCTTTCCCTTTGTTTGCTTACATGCATGCAGAGAAACACATATGCCTCAGCTTTTGTTTCATGCAGCTTCACAAGCAGTTTCACAGAGTTTCTTTCCCAATGCCTTACAGATGCCCAGTGGTAGATGGAGACTGGCTTTATAGCTTTTAATGCTTTAGAAGTCATTAACATAGCGTGGGGAGAACCAGACTAACACTGTCAAATATGTTTGTGATAGATGGCAAAGCACAGGGTGATAATACAAACAGGAACCCTAGAGAGGAAAGGTAGCAAGGAGTATTTATACCAGGGGGCAGCATTAGGCTACATAAGAAATACAGTCAAGTCTTTCGAAATGTCTGAATTACCGTATTTTGCCTGGAGGACAATGTCGAATGAGAAGATGCACTTCAGATCAAAGTGTGGTTTTATTTCTACCTCCTGTGACCGCAGTCTCCATTTGTTCCAACTGACTATTTTTGGGAACTGTTTTGCTTAATTTCCTTTTCAGTTTTTAAAACATTTTCTTACTCCTCTTGTTTTCTTAAACAGTGTCTTATTGGAGCAGGGAGCTCTTTTCAGATTTGCTGGTCTGATCATAGGCACAATCCCACCTGTTTCTTACACAAGATGGTACAAACAGAAAACTTCAGATAGATTTAGAGACAGGGGAGAATTCAGACATACAGTGCCTAGTACATGTTCTCCTCTGATGCAGACCCCAGCAGCTAGATGAGAAGAGTAGGATCACTGCCCACATGTGTACAAAGCATGGGAAGAAAAGCATATTCCTCGAGGAAGGAGACTAAGAAAGGTCCCACCTCCATCTATTTCTTGCTTTAACTCTACAATTTTTCTGATGGTGTGAATCTCACCTGAGTCTTAAGAGACATAGCAACTCTACAATTCTACACTACAGGTGCCAACTTTGGAATAAATGCTTTGCTGATCTCCAAGCACATCAAAGCTGTTGGTTTCTGCACAGTTTGTAGGAGCAAGTTTCAGAACAAGACTATTTGGGGTTTTTACCCTGATATTTTCTCATGATACAAAGCCATAATACCTTTGAGGAACATTGCTGTTCCCACTAGAAATCAGTCCTGCGTACTAATTACATTAATTTGTAAAACTCTTGACCACAAGATAATATAACCCATTCTGATCTTACTTGATCTTCATTGCAATGACACTGAAATCACTTTTCATTCAAAAAAGGACTTGTGAATTAATACACCATGCCATCTAGTTCTTAAAATATTTTCACTTTATCATTCAACCTGGGAGTTAAACAAACTTGTCTTCTGCAAGTGGGGAACTTCCAACAA
Organism: Limosa lapponica baueri; assembly: GCA_002844005.1. NCBI lineage: Eukaryota > Metazoa > Chordata > Aves > Charadriiformes > Scolopacidae > Limosa > Limosa lapponica. The sequence continues at coordinate 1,326,028 of KZ505675.1, forward strand.
GGTGGTCCATGTGATTGAGAGCTTTTAGAACCACAAATTGGATGAAATCAAATATGCAAGCGAAACAAATCTTTCAGTAGAAGATGTCATGCAGGGAGGTGCAATATCTATGTGAAGAAAGGGAGTGAAATAAAAAGAAATTAGCAAACAATTAAGAGATTTTACAGCTTAGATGGAATTTTTAAAAACAAATAGTATTTTTTACTATTTCATTTTTCAAAAAGATTTTAGTTTATTATTTTCTCACAACATGAATAAAAACCCATTTAAAAGCTGAGATAAATTTAGCGCTAACATTGCTCTCCTGCTCAAAAATGTCACAAACAAAGAACTTCCCCATGGAGAACTGTGTGAGGTAGCCAATTCCAACAGGTTCTCCTGCAGGTGATACTTCTGTGCATAGATTGCAGCAGTGCTTATTGTCAGGCTCTTTTTATCTCAATAATGCTTTGAATTTTAGGCATTTCAGAGGACACCATGCCTAGTTTTGTCTTCTTTAGTATTACATCTTCATCTACGAGTTTTAACAAAAGCATTTTGGTAGAATCTGCCTTTCTTGACCTAGTGATAGTTTCATAAAAAACAGTTTGCAAAAAGAAATTTGTGTTGGAAGGGCAAAAAAATGTATACTTGACTTTTAGCGAATAACACAAAAAATACTGACAGGTTTTGACAATGAAAATACTGGACTTTCCAAGTGAAAAAAAGAGAGAACGTTAATTTTCTTCAATAGGACAAATAAAAACATAGCTTTCACAGTCTCCTTTTTCACAAATTGACTCCTAAATTGTGAAAAATATTTTTGCCAAAATTTGCACAAGTGTTCCCTAAGAAGACTTTCTCGAAAAATTGCATTTAATGGGACAACTCATGTGCTAAGAAATGAAAATGAGGTATATGCACAAGTTCTTGACAGATGTGAGCTTCAGTGGTTTCCCCAAAGCAACACAAGAAGCATTTAGCAGATTTGTAGGTCAGATCAAAGACTCTCGTGTCCCAGGGGCGATAACCACAAAACCATCTTTCCTTTGTGGTGGCCCAAATTCCTTATTCTGCATTCACAGGTAAGAGCTATTGTATGCTATTTCCATACAAGAAGCTATAACGTGTATTCCAGAGGGGGACATGAAACAGTAGAACTCTTAAAGCAATATTTTGTTTGAAATTCCTCTTATATCACCAATTTGTCTTCTTTCATCTCTTAAATGCTATTTATTTTTTAAATAGGACTAAATGACAGATTTCATCTATTATGATCCCTTAAACACTTTACGATATTTTGTGTTATTCAGACTAACAAAAAAAAATCACACTGCAAGTCTGACACTCCAATTAGCTGCTAATATTAGCATTCCTCATTCTGACCAATTCTTTCATTACTGGGCTCAATACAAAAGCAGCACCAACAGAAACAACCTTTTTGTAATGCTCACTTCATTGATATATAAATTTGACTTGGGTTAGGGCTGTGGGATATTTAACAGAGTAGGATATCAGTTTATGCTTGTTCTTTACTGAAGGAAAGATATTTCACTGATCTGATGAATTTCTATTTATAAATAGAAAATGGTAAATTAGTAAATTTCTATTACGAAGTATAGGCAATGAGATTACCAAGAAAAGGCTATGTTATGGGTCAGTATAATCACTGAGTGGGAAGTGGATAGGATGGGACTTCTGAAGAATATTTAAAACTAACAGCTTCAAATTTACGATGATTCTGTCTGTTTACACACCTTCACCACACTATTTCTAAGATGACCTGTATTTTCAGGACACCTGCCAGCTGATCTGAGTTGCATTCACGGAGTACACAAAGGGGATTCAAGCCAAGTGTTCACAAAACACTCAGGGAAATAATTACCACTGAGTATTCAGGCCTTGGGCAGCACCATTTCAGAGGCTTGTTCTTATTCACCCAAGTGATCCATGACTTAATTTCAAGGACAGTCTTAAAACCCACCAAGATTTCCCTAGAGGACATGCCTAAAGGTCAACTGGTGTTGCAAGGACCACTGAGGACTTTCTTACTGAAGGAGAACCAGCAACAGACGCTTGAATGAATAAACCACCCCTAAGCCATGTTTCTCTCTCTGTAGGTCAGATTTAGCGGTCCTGAAAGGCAGTGCTGGGAACAGCTAAGCCCAGAAGCACTGGGTGCTGTGAGCCATAGGCAGCCAGGAGTTGCAGGAAAGGGGAGATGCTGTGGCTTCACCCCTCTGGGCTGTCTTTATGGCGCTCTCTTCCCTCTGACTGCAACCCTCCCTTTCTTTTGTCTCACTCTTTCCTGCATGGGTTTTCATCAATGTAAAGTTGATAATTGCATCTGCTGAGAAGCAACCACTTGGCAAGAAGTCAAGGTTTCAGTGTGACATCATAAATAATTGAAAAATGAGAAGACTTGGAGCAGTGGAGACTGTGGCGAGGGCCCAATAGTGCCAATTTGCTTGAAAAGTTTGCATTGAAGAATTACATTTTGCAATGAGTGGTGTTTCTTTTCTCCTTGTCAGCCATAATTTTTCCTTGATGTGGACTATAATACCGATTTTGCTTTTTGCTCCCTTCTGAACGTGAAGCTGTGGGGCCCTCAATCAGACAGTACTAGATTTTACTCTTTTTGGGGGAAGAATAAATCAAAAAAGCTTGAAAGAATTAGCCTGTATCCTGAAGCTAGAACTTGTTTACCACCACAGTGTGCACAGGCATTCACAGAATCACAGAATCACAGAATCACCTAGGTTGGAAGGGACCTTTTAAGATCATCTAGTCCAACCGATTAAACCAAAACAAAAAAACCAACCACCAAACCCAACAAAAAAACCAAACAAAAAAACACACACAAAACACCACCCA
>KZ505675.1:1330170-1379866 GCA_002844005.1 Limosa lapponica baueri
CTCAGGATGATCTGTTCCATCACCTTCCCAGGCACCGAGGTCAGACTGACAGGCCTGTAGTTCCCCGGATCATCCTTCTGACCCTTCTTGTGGATTCTCAGCACAAGAAAGGAGTATCCTCTCAGAAGCAGACACAGCCCTCCTGCCCTGCGTTTGCATGGCACCTAACACTATGGTAATCCTGGTTCAGGACTCTGCAGCATCACTGCAAGAAAGGTAAGCACAAGGGTAAGTAACCTCATGGACAGAAACCATAGCTAGGATGAACTGATGACTGTTAATGTAAACCACAACCATTTACCTAGTCATATAATTGACATCCCATGCAAGCTGCATGAAGGTAGCCAGTCCCCCATGTATCATTCAATACTGCTGCCTGCCTGCCTGCCTGTCAGACAGGAGGGTCCAGCCATCACACCGCCCCCTGAGGACTGCCATCCACTCTTTTGTTGTCACTGGAGTGGTTAGCAATACTGACATGAAACCTTTCAGCAACAGGTTTCAACAGGGCAAGTAGAAGTGAAAAGCAGCTGCAAATGGTAGAAAAGGTGTTGGGCATCACTTACTTGTCTTTCTTAAAAATTACTGTCTAAAATCCCTGTTCATAATGCATCATCACCAACACACTAAATACGTGGGCTTTTAAAGCCAAAGCAGACTTCACCATTTAGTCATGTCCCCAGCACAGGATTATCCAGAAATCACCTAGTAAGAGATGGTTCTATTACATATGTGACAATATGACAATTTCCATAAAGAAAGTTTTTCTTATGTGTATATTGACAACTGAGATGTGACCTGTAAACTCCAGCAAGGTTAAGTCCTTCCTAGTAATTCACAGCAAATCAGAAAATCTAGTTTAAGACAATCAACCTTCTTTTATTCTTTAATAAACAAGGAAATAGGCATGAATCTCTGGGTTGTCTATTTCAGGAAGATTCTGGGGATTTGGCTACATCATGCATACATAACAATCTTACTTGTTAAGTAATTTCGAATCAAGTTCATACTCAAATCTACTACAGAGAAAGAGATTAAAGGAGAGAGGCAGCAGGTTCTCTGTATCATCACATTTTCTTCACAAAAAAATTTGGAACTAGTTCCAGAATATCGGTTATTTTGGACTAATAAGTGCTGTGACATACATTCAAGGCCTGAATGAACAACCTACTATTCTTTCTTTTTCCCTCTTTTTTTTTCTTTTTTCTTTTTTCTTTTTAACATAATATAGAAGAAAAAAGAACTTGCACTTGATTCAATAACCTCAAAGAGGAAAGACTTACTATACAGGTAAAGTTAACCAGACTTAAAATAATCAAAGTCAATATGCTTGAAATCCAGCAACTGGGTGCAGAGTGAATAAAGTAGTGAGAAACAAAGATTAGTTCTTATACATAATCATTTACTTACATTCACTTCAGCATTTCTGTTGTTCATGGGTCAATAGCAATGGTGCTCAGAAAGATACAAGCCTCATCAACCAAATGCAGCAATAAAATCAGGAGGTTTGTTATTGAACATTATTATTTTCAGAAAAGCCCCTCTCCAAAACTACACGCCAGTGTTGAGTTACATAGAAAAGCAATTTATCAAGCACTTCAAAACAATATTTATGGAGTAGTAACTCATTGGCCTTCTGTCTGCTAATTCAGCTTTGCACCAACAGCTCAATCCAGGACTTACACCATTATTTCTCACCTCTGAGCAGTATCAAACCAGTGTCCTTCTTACCTGTGTTAACCTCGTTATTTCTACTTTTGTCTTTCCTATTTCAAGTGGCAACATGCTTATCAGCAGACCTTACACGGGGCCAGTGGAAATGAAATTTCAAACATCCTGAAGAAGCCTGAATTCTGGGAGCTTGCACACAGTATGGCATAATGAACCTGAGACCTGCCTGGTCATTGTTCACAAAGTGTGAAGACAATTAACAAAATCAAAAAACATATCTGGACACTCAAAGTGACCACTGCCTAGGATTGCATGCAGGGACAAGTTTGCTCTTATATTCCTTGAGTATACAGCAGTGGTTTTGAACTCATGTCACCATGAACTCAGCTATTCCTGAATTTGATGTGAGGAAAACCTTCAGTCAAGTACCTGAAAGATTACTGAAAAGACCTTTCCCAACAACCCTCCTTTTATAAGAAGCAGCAGTGAGGAAGCATTTCTGCTTTCCCACCTACAGGACAGCAGGGGTTGGAAAGGATGCTCCCCGTGCTGGGAACAGAGACAGGGCTAAAGCAGTCACCAGGTTTCAGAAATGAGCAAGTCTTAAATGCTGGGCAGCCACATCAGGTTTTACCAACTTTAGTACGCACAGAACAGTGAAAATACTAGACGAAAACTTAATGTATTGCATGCAGGTCATCTGAGACTTCCTTGTTGCAAAAGATCTCCCCCTAAAACCAGAAAAAAACCCCACTAGTGTTCTGTATATGTTGAAAAATATAAAATAAGTTATTGTAAGGATGTATATCTCTCCAGTTCTGATTCCTGCTTGCAAAACCTCTGACAAAGCAGAGTTATTCAAAGACTGGTACTTCACAACTGCTTTTCCTTCATTTTGTTGCCAGAACTGAGTGCCTGAAGCCAGTTGCATCAGAATCTGAAAGCCCAGTAACGCACGCAGCAGACTCTGGCACACGCTCACATTTATCTGAATTTTCCAGTGTCCATTATCTCACAAGCTTAGGTGTTTTCTTACTTAGACTAAGATCCCAAATTGGTAAGAAGGCACATACAAGAGCCCTACATGACTAGCAGCAGGAAAAGAGCCTATTTCTGTAGGACTTCTGGCAGCAAGCATGACTAGCATTCACAGAACAAGTTGAAGAATGAATTATCCAACAGAAATGCAAAGCTTATTTGCTCATTTGCTCATTTTAAGCTAAAGGGAACAAAGTGCTTTGATGCAAACAAAAGGAACGTACCTTAAAAAATCATTGCTACGTCTCAGGCAGTACAAGTGCCATACAGCTCACACTACACATGCCTTATTGCGAGCCAGCTGTGTTCTCTTATCATCTCACAGCTGGTAACAGCCCATGCTCTGAGGAGATGCTGTTGTCAGTGTTGATGGCTGCAAAATACTCCAGAGCAATTTCCTTTATAAAAGCATGACGTCAGGTGACCTTCACTTCTGTGCATAAAATGATCAAATCTGATAAAACGGCATTGTCCCCTGAGGTGACCCAGAAGTCTTTTTCACTCTTTTTCCCACTGAGTCTTTTACAGTGGTTTAGTACTTTTTCCTCTGTACTAAAAGAAGTTCAAGAGTCTTGCTCCCTGGGAAGACAAAATTTAGGACTCTAATCGACTGACAATCAGATAAAAATTCCTCCTGAATTTTAAGAGAACCTTAATTCAATTGTATGAATGCAAAACACTTTTAGTGAAGAACACAATCACAAGTTTCCACCTGACTTCTTTGAGACTGTAACTCAGGCTTTCACTTCTACATAGAGCTCCTTAAAATGCTACCCATTCCCAAAGTGACAATACATTTGACCGCACACAGCGGTCATGAGAAAAACCATGGGCATTTGTGTTTTGTACAGGCAGGACAGCCACAGGAGGCCACAGGTTTCCATGTGTGGCCAGTAGCTCATGAGTGTGTCCTGACTGTCCAGGTTGTGGGTTGCCCTTCTCTGCCTGGGAGGACCACAGAATCACAGAATCACCTAGGTTGGAAGGGGCCTTTAAGATGTTGGTCTTTATCAGATATCCTGGCTAGTTTTCCTCTACATAGGAAACTATTTTGCAAAAAATAATCTTACATTTTTAAAGGTATGTCCTGCCTGCTTTCCCATTTCATCTGTATACTGCAAACCCAGATGTGAAACCTGCCAGGTGGAAAGCAGGAGGTGTCACCAGGTCTTTGTACTGCTGGGCTCTGACTGAAGCTGCATTTTGAGAGCTAGTCCAGCTTGGCTTTGTGAAGTACCGACAACATAACAAGGGCTGACCTTGTGGCTATGAAAAATAAGTAGGGCAGAATTAGGTGGCTAGCACATATTATAATCAATACAACGGCCAGGGGCTGGGTAAGTAAACAAGAAGATTTATTTAAGCTCTTTACACAATGCAGTCACTACTAACAATCTTCATTAGCATTAGATGTCTATAGGACATCTAGGTGGAAAACAATAAAACAAAACAAAAGCTAAAGTAAAGTAAAGTAAAATAAAATAAATAAACAAGACAAAACCAACACAATATAATACTTGGAAAAGATGCACTATTTGTTTATTTTCTTCATTGTTTCTTTTATGTGATGTGGGTTCCAAGAAGTATGACAAGGACATAAGCTTACATTGGGCCTACTTCCCATCTGGGCAACTCTGGTTTCAGTTTTACTAAATTCAGTGAGACACACGTCATGGACACATAGGTGGCTTCACCTATGGCAAGCACTTCTGCCCCACTTTATAATAGATGCAAACTTACAGAAGCAGCAGCTAATAACTGGATAGTGATTTATTCATAGTAGAGTCAGGATAGGCTTTCCCACATGCTCATCTTAATGTGCCACCTATGGCAAAAATTATGATTTGACCTCTCTATCAACATGTCCCTGACCTCAGCTTCCCATTCTGAATGGGAAATTTAAGATCCATCTCAGTGGATCATCTCAGTGGTTTTTTTTCGCAGCTAAGGTATTTCAGCAATTCAGAATACTGAATGCTCAATTAAGGGTTTTATTTTAAATACTGTTTAACATTCAATATTTTTTCTTCTATTAACACAAGTTGGATGATTCAATACAAGTGACAGAAAAAGAGGTGAAAGAACGTATGAAGCGCCATGACACTATGTGTGAAAGTTGCAGCAAGGTGGGATCACAAGTAAATTTGGTGTGGTTCCACTGTGTGGTAGGGCTGAGGAAGGTTGACAAAATCTGAACAAGGGGCAGGCTGCTTTTGGTCAGTGGTCAAAGTTTTCTGACAATTTATTATTTTCATAACCACAGAAGACATTCTTAGCAAAAACCCTCTGCACAACTTTCTAAAGGGTTTAGAAGAAATGGAAAAAAAATATCAATTTTTGCTGCTTCCTCAATGTATTGTTCATATTCTTCCTGCAAAAATGTCTCTTTACAATTGCATTCTTCCAAGCAGCATTATGACTTTCGACTTTAACTCTTCTTGAACGTGTATGAATAGGTCTTTACAGTTCAGGGTCCTGGTCATTCTCTGTTTTGTGAAAGTAAGGAAATAAAACAATTTTAGGCCTTATGGTTATCATGAAGCAGTTGGAATACTACACTACACCCTTAGAAAACTATTAAAATCTTGGCATTTCTAAACTTATTTTTTTTTTCTTTCTTAATCTCCCAGTGGCTTAAAACTGATTTCATGATGTTGTGGCAAGTTGATCCATGTTTGAAGTTTTGAAATTTGACAACATTGGAAAAAAATAGCAGGACTGGATTCAAATCAGTTCAACACCACACTGATGCCCCAAATCAGGCCTTTTTACTATTCACTTTCAAAAATGTGCAGGATGCAGCTTTTCATCATCAGCCTAATCTTCACTCCTTTTTCTATTGCAGGCTTTCTTCCAGTTTTTGCTAACAGGGCTGCGGTGTCCTCTTTAGAGCTGACAATCCAATTCCTTTGGTCAACATCCTCATTCTCACTCTGAACTTCTGTCTGCAGCCCTCTCTCAGCAGCTACACTATTTCTACTGCTTACCAGCTGGTGGGCAATTGCATTCTAGTATTTCCTCTATGTATAACACATTGCTGTGAGAGAGATATATTTCATGCATTAGAACCTCCCTCTCCCAGGGTGTGCCACAGGTGCAAAGACTGAAAGGTTACTAGTTCCTCTGTAGGAGTGAAAAACAGACTGAAAATGCTGCAGGCATCTCTTGTACAGCCAAGCTGTGTGACTGCAACTTATTGATTTGGTAAAATGTGCCACTGCAAACACACAAGGTCATCCCTACTTCATCTCTCTGCACAGTGCTTACTCCTCCCAGTAATGCAGGCCATCACCTACAGACACTGAGCCCTGGGCAAAACACCTATTCACTGATGCCCAGGAAGAAAAGAGCTGCCTGATGCCACCAGTCGTACTCATCCCCCCGTCTCTGACTGCAGCACGCACTGGAGCAGAGTGGTGTGTTCCCTGCAAAGCACAGCTTTTCTGTGCCGAAAGGATGCGTCTGGAGCCATCCATGATCCGTAAGGAAACCCAGCATAGGCATTCAGACCCTCCATTTGTGTTTTCCTTAGTGAGAAAATGGCTTCAAGTAAGGGGATGTTATTCCAAGACAATGATACTAAGAATAGCATGTGGTAGAGGAAAAGTGGGCAGTATTTTAGCAAATGTTTAGAAAAAGCTGGAGAAGACCATTCCATCCACGGACTGGAAACTTTGCTCCTTACAGAAGCTTTGCAGCACATACCGAAAGACCACAGAGTACCTAAACTGCACAGAAGTACACTCAAGGATAAATGGGAGCTTGTTTTTTGTTTAAAAAACCACACACTTAGACACAAGACCCAAGACAAAGTATTGGATCAACTGCACTCCAGCCTCAAGGGATGTAGGATGGAGGAGGTGAAAGGAGCCTGGATTTACAGACACAGTGTTAGACTCTTCCTTGCTCTGAACTTTTCTTGATAATTCAATTCCGTGCAAAATGAGGGGAAATGTTCTTGTGTTTGTGTGACCGTTTTGCAGTGGCAGAAATAGCTTCAGGGCACAGAGTAATAAGTAAAGCTGTTTGCAAGGAAAATAGTCTCTCTTTCCTTTCCGAGGTACAGGATGTTAGGCAGATTTGTCTGCAACCAGCTATCCCTGGCTCAGAGGAAATTTGAAGCTCGGATTCTACTTTTGGTCTGAACAACAGCAAAGTTTTAGAAATTTCATGTGATCTGGAAGTGTTAGAATAAAAACTGCTCTAGAAAAATCCGCAGTCCCCAAGAGGACTTCTTTTTCAGTTCTTTCATTTTCTAAGACAACAGCAAAAGAGGGAAAGAGACCTTAGCACCTGAAGGCCCTTAATTCCCAGGTGCTGCTATGTTATTATCATGGATCCCTTTGAATCTTTGTCAGATAACAGCCCAGGGGACGGAGACCCTGCGCTCCTGGGGGCCAAGGTGCAGGACACAGACTTAAGGTGTCCAGAAAATGTGCACTGATCTGAAGACAACCCAAGGAGAGCAACAAGCAGTGATTTTCCAGCCACAGTCAGCTCTATCAGTCAGTTTCTGAATAGCTCTTACTAGGAGCTCAATTTTACAGAAACTTAATCTCTGGTAGCTTCCTGCTTTTTAAAATCTCCCCATAAGCTCTCTATTTGTTCTATAGCTTACTGCAATGTTCCTTTGTGTTTTATATAATGTAGAGTTTTAGAATAAAGGCAGTTTTCAGATTATCTTCCTGCCACGCTTTGTATTTTTCTATGGGGCATTTCATTTCTATTCAGCTTTTCTAGACAGTGGAGACAAACAGCTCAAGAAAATGCAAGAAAAGTGTTATTTTGCTGAGAATGGATTATTTCTTGAATACGTAACCTTAATTTAATCTATTTGTTTTAAAACAGGTCACCTGAAAAACCTTTTTGAAAAGTTTTTCATTTGCATACTTTCAGGAAAAGGTTTCCTCCACTCATTTTTTTCTTTCTAAGGAAAGTTTGGCTCCTTGCAAGTGTTTTAATTTGATTTCTCCAGGCCCAGGTGAAAAAATCATTCTAATAAATGCATTAATCGAGCGGAAAAAAAAAAGAAAAGTATCATCTATCTCTATGATCAGTGTGACTTTCACTGAGGATTGTTAGCACAGCTGCACTTACATCAGGCCAGTGCTTTAAAAAGACAGGTGTTGACAAACATCCTTCTCTGGGGAAGAACATGGTCTAAGTAGACTTTATCAGCTCAAGAGTAAAGCAATACAGACAGCCAAGCCCACTGTTTGTGGACACAGGAACAAGAAAAAAAAAGTATCTTGTGTATCAATGTTCAGGATTTTGGTATAACGGGTTTTGGAAGATCCACTCCTGCTCCACCCCTACTGCTGTGAACTAAGAAGCAAATCTAACAAGAGGTCAAAACAAATTTTTACTTTGCTTGGCAGTACTTTCACACACAGTTTGAAGTTAAGCAGGTGCTCACAGTGCCCAGTTAAGGCCAAGACATCACCGTCCAGCAGTTAGCACACTATACCCTGCATTAAATAGCCACGGCATTTTGATCCAAGTGACTGCATCCTCATTACACTAAGTCTGGCAATTTCTAATTTTCACAACACAGGAGAGTCTCTGCCTATTTTCACTGCTGCAAAAAACAATTTTGGAAAGAAAAACATTCACCATGGTGATGGTGTTCCAACAGAAAAGGCTACAGAGCCAATATAGCACTGGCATCTCATGGCGTTAAAGGAATCTATCAGGTTCAATTCTTCTGGCAGGTGGCACCAATTTGGAACAGCAGTGTGGAAATAAATATGCTTTCCTGCCTCCAGCTTAATAAATGTTGTAGGGTGAGGAAACAAATACCTCTTTATCACAGCCTGAGCTAGACTCTCTTCTTCCTTGTTTCTTCACACAGCGGAAAAACAGAGTTTTAAAAAAGCACATTTAGAAATCTTCTGGAAAGAATTATCTCCACCTCTCAACTTTCCTTCTCTGCTCCCTAAGCAGATTAAATTGCTGCAGTAATCACTGAATTACAGTCACCACAGCTCAGACAAATACAGCAGGGGAACACACAGCCACTGTGGCTGAGACACAGCAGCAGGGTGAAGCCATATCCCAGTGGGATAAGAGCTTTTTAAAGGGGAGGCAGTGGCACAAGCCTTACCTTGGCAAGTGCCCTCACACACAGCCCCCTTCTGAAACAGGGAACCAGCAGCCAGGTGCACCAGTGCCAGCAAGACCCCCATACCCAGGGGGCTGCCATTAGTGCTGAGAGCTCCTGTTGGGCACCAGCCCTGCCTGCTTATACAGCCACCCAGCACAGCAGCAGGGAGGGGTGTCCCCAAAGTGTTGGCTGCAGGGAACAGGGAGAGGAGGGACCATCCTCTCCCCAGAGGATAGTTCCTGAAGAATATAAGGCTGGTTGTATTATGCTTTGCCAGGGCTTCCCCACTTAGCATGGGAGGTGGGGTGCAAACAGGGAGGAAGATCTTCCTTGTAGCCAGTAATGCAATACTTGGGACAGGGGAAATCCTTGTGACAAATGCATTTGGCCCTTTTCACAAAAAACAATGTGCACAAAAAAGGGATCCTATGAGCACAAGCCTGACAGGGCACGGCTGAGCCCATGGGACCCAGATTTTCTTCTAACTTTGTACACATGCTCCTCACCAGAGATTTTTGGATGGTTTAAGGTTTAAGTGCTTAAGTATCTGCACTTACTCTCATGATTTCAGTTGAGTCTTCCATTTACACAGCTAGAGCAGAAGGATATAGGCTGGTTATTGTTTTTGAGGAATACAAGGAAGAAAATATTTCAGCACTGAAGTGACAACTGAAGTGCCACTTCAAAAAAGTAATTATAAATGATTAAATAAATATTTGAAGAGGTGTCTTAACTACTAGGACTGGCCTTCAGAGACCAGGGCGAAAGTCTGGAGCAAGGAAGACACACCTCTAATGGAAGAAGATCAGGTTAGAGAATACTTAAGCAAACTGGATATATATAAGACCAAGGGCCCCAACGGGATATGTCCTCTAGTGCCGGAGGAGCTGCTTTGATGTCATTGTGAGGCCATGCTTGATAATCTTTGATTGATCATGGCAACTGGGAGAAGTGCTGGAGGACTGGAGGAAAGCAAATGGCACTCCTATCTTCAAAAAAGGCAACAAGGAGGACCCTAGGAATTACAGACCAGCCAGCCTCACTTCAGTCCCTGGGAAGGTGATGAAGCAGCTAATCCTGGACGCCATTTCCAGGCACACAAAGGACAAGAAGGTGATTAGCAGTAGTCAGCATGGCGCCACAAAGAGGAAGTCATGTTCAACCAACCTGATAACCTTCTACAATGAAGTGATTGGCTCGATAGATGAAGGGAGAGCAGTGGATATTGTCTACCTAGACTTCAGTAAGACTTTTGACCATGTGTCCCATAAGATCTTCGTAGAGAGGTTGTTGAAGTATGAGCTAGATGAGCATACTCACTTTTTGAGTCTGTAACACAACACATACATTCCAAACATCGTGGTGTAGGACTGAACCTGTTCTGCTGAACGAAAAGATAAGTTGGCAGGAAGTTCTCTATCAGATTTGGTGCATATCATCAGGCTAACAACATCCTCCTTCAAAGATGTGAAACATCCTCCTCCAAGTACAGGAAAAGCAGGAAAGTCAGGCTAAAGCAAACTTGTTACCGGGCCAGGGCATGTGGCAGGTCATGAGGACCTCTGTGCCGACCCTTCCTTCTGCACCGACCCTTCCCTCTGCTACTGCAGCTCTGCGTGACTCCTGGTGATTCACCATACCCCTGCATGGTGTCCTCATCCTCCCCCCCAACAAACGCTGCCTGCTGTGTCTTTGGGTTCGCAGTATCTCACACAATCCCTGTGCAGCTCCAAAGCACAGCTGAGTGTGCAGCTGCTGTCATAACATAAAAGTCGGTAAGTAGGAGTGTAACCATGGAAGAGGAAAAAAGGAGAAGAAAACAAAAAAAGGAAAAACGGCAAAAAGGCCAGTGGCTTGCTCTACCATCAAAACAAGCAGGAATGTATAAATGTGCAAAAAATAAGAACTGACAAGATAATAGAGGTCCTCGTATAAAACAAGCATATGCAGAAGTACTTTGTTTGTGTTTTAAATAAATGCAAAGTAAGTATTATCTCTCAAACCATCCAGCGTGTTAATTGAGAATTGTGTTATCTTTCCAGATAAGGTTGTACTTTATAAATAAAGGCGAGTCTATTTGAGGTTGCATTCCTTGGAGGGTGGGGCAGGTGGGTTTGTGCTAACTGTAGGAAAACGGGGAGGTGCAGCACAAAAGGCTCTGTCCTCACACATCTCCTCCCTCTCCTTGGTCTGCTGGCCTGGTCAGAGCCTGATCTCTGTAGGGGAAAGCCAACTTCCCTTTCTATGAACTTACTACTTTAATACTACTGTAATACAAGAAACATCTTAAAGCTGAAAAAGGAGGACTTCACTTACCCTACACTTTTAACCGTACAGGCACATTTCTGCACATTATCACTGCCTTTGTGAAGTCCATGGGAGGCACATGCAAGGAGCAGACTGTAGGTTCACAGCTGCAGAAACTCACTGCTCTTCTGTGATGTTCCCTATGCATTACTGAACCACATTAGACTGACATCTCACCCCAGGGTCCTGAACCAGACAACTTCCTCTTTTCATATCAGACCACTTAAAATAGTATCATATTTCTCCTGCTGGAAGGCACTTTGACCCATATACAACCACGTTAATACTTAAGCAGCAGAAAAACGGTTCCTTCAGCTCTGCAGAATGCAATTCACTGGCCTCCCCCCCAGGCTGCAAGATCCCCAAATGATAACACAAAGCAACACTCTTTCTCACTAGCTCTGTTGGCTGGTCCCACCATGCTGTGCCAGAGATTCAGTGAAATTTTCAGACACTTCTACTCCTTTAGAAGGCCATGGTACACTTACTGTCTCTTTTTTTTTCCCTGAATTTCCCTGAAATTCCCTGAATTTATGGCAGAGAAGTTGCAGAGATCTTATCCACTGGCTAGATTTTTCAGCTGATCCTTTTTGGACTCTGAAAATCAGATCAATCCATTCTTCAAGCAGTGCACTGGAGATGTGACTTCTGTTTGAGTCGGGATGCCACCACCACAAGGGCTGCACAAGGTCTATATTTAATGCAGACCAGGTGAAAGTGCCAGAGATACCTATTTAGCTGCCAGCTTTCAGACAACTGGGTTGCCATGGCTAGAAATCCCAGCTATGAGCCACATAGTCTACGTATTTGCATTCTGGCAGTGTTTTTTATAATTAAATAGCGCAATGGTTGACTTTTTTAGTATTAACGCACAGCAACAGAAGGATTTTCAATAGAAAATGAAAGCCTTTTCTCAAAACGACACTTTAACACTTTTAGCACTTTAAACACATATCTTTTGTAAAGGTACTTTTGATAATGAAGAAAAATGGAGATAGATCTGGTTAAATCTTCCTTCACTCCCTAAGCAACCAAACACAATTAGTGGTTGTAATGGAAAGCTTGAGGCTCCAAATCTATTCTGAACTAGGGCTTTACAGAGTTGCTGGGGAAAAGAACCTGAAAAGCTGGCCTCTTAACTGCAAATAATTTTTGCACCAGAAACATCTAATGACATAACTGCTTACACAGGTGTAGTACGACTGGTGAGCTTATAGTATGCTACATCATGCAGCAATAAATGCCCAGCACTGATTCAGATACTCTGTCTTCAAATCACCCTCTCCCTAAGCTCAGAAACATGCCTGGGAGAAGTCCAGCAGTCCCCAGCTGCCCACATACCCACTGCAAGAGTCATGCATCAAATGGATCTCAGCAACACCTAAAATTTGTCAGCAACCAGGCCCAAGATGAGAGAGACATGCTTGTTCATTCTGCAGCCATCATTTTCTCAGAGTGAATTCTGCCAGGCTTCTCAAGGTCTGCCTTTGCAGTCACCCTCTGAAAAGCCCCTGGAGTCCACACAGTGCAACATAGTGTGACAGCAGTGCAGCCTGAGCTTTTCTTTCTGGCTGTGTGATCATGAGAACAAGCTGGAACAGCTGCTGTCAATCATCTCTAGCTTGCATAAGGAAGACTCTGCTAGAACTAAACTGAGCTAATCTCTTTATTTCTTTGTCCTCTCTCTTGCCTTTTGAACAATTTGCTAGTAGGATTATTAGCCTAAAAATCCTGGACATTCCCATCATTTTCCCAGTTGATGATTTTTGGATAAGTTATACTATCTATCTACAGCATTGAATCACAATCTAATGTTTCTTATGGAGTACATGTTTGTTAGGTATTTCAAAAAGTAAAAAGTAGAGTTCCACTGGCTTAAAAAGCTTGAGGAAAAAGAAAGAAGGACAAGTTTAAAAATATAAATCCACAGATGGGGCATCTGACCATTTGAAGTCCATTACAAACCTGGCAGACAGTCATGTGCTGTGTAAACTAAAATGCTGGGAGCAACCTGGGTGTAAAGTAATTAAGCAGGACTAGGTCCACAGATGTGTAAATGGTAAGACTCTTGGCTAGTACAAACAGCACAGTCTGAGTGACTTTTCTGCACTTGGAGTCATTTGATGATTGTTTAAAGACCTCATGTGAGAAGCCTTAACTAACATATGTGGTAACACCCAGGAAATCCACACCCAGGGAGTTGGATTTATTTTACAATTTAAAAGCTGATGACATTTAAGGTCATTTATTTTACAATTTAAAAGCTGATGACATTTAAGGTCATTTAATTCATAGAAACTCCATGTGTAAATTAAGCAATGTTAGGCAGACTATGCCATCTGGTGCATATCCCCAGTCACCACAAACTCATTAACCCCGCAATTAACTTGTACTGGGAGAAGCAGAAAAAAGGTCAGAGTGTAAGTTTGTGAATGTAAAAATAGGAAAAACAGCCAGCTACAGAAGAAACCATAGCCCCATTGCAATCAACAATTCAAGCTGTAAACCCAAACAGTACCCGTTAGAAAATTACTTTCATTTTTAGTTTCATAATTTGCTGCATCATCATGGGAGCTCTGGCAACGGTGACTGTAGCATAGTGTGCTAATGGTGTTATTTTATCAGCAAGCTATTAAGGTGTCACAATGGCAGAAGGGATATTACACAAATAGCTTAAAGGCCACATTCTTTAAGCTGCAGTATTGTTATTATAAAATATTTCTATATATTTCTATATATTTTCATTCTTTTGATGGAAAATGATGCATTCGGCAGCTGCAAGCCTTAAAAATAGCAGCAGCAACTAACAAAAATTAATTATGGTTGTTACAAGGCAACTGAAAAAGGTGCTTTAGGAAGGTTATTTTGTTTGTTTTAATTTTCAGATCCTTATTGCTGAACTAATGTTTGTCCAGTGTAAATTACTGAAGCTCCACTGATTTGTGGAAATCTGGAAACTGCAGCAGAAGCAGGATAACTGCATGTTTGTCCTGTTCTCATAGTTCTTCCTGTGATTCTGCAGCTGGATACTATTAAGCAGACCAGCACGCCTTCTTAGACATTAGTTTGGACAAACTACAGCCATTCTTATGTCTGTTGCAAAACTATAGTGGTTTGTACTACACAAGGCCTCTACTCTTATTTTCCTGCTATCTTCATGCTAATATCATGATCTCCGGGAAATGAAATACTCGCTACTTATACTAACTACTGTTTTTTTGTGAAGAGACAATAAGTGTCATAGAAGCTATTGCGGTGCACTGTTGGAATAAACTTACTTGGGATAATTGTTTTTTTTTAGTTATGACTTAACAGCTTTTAGAAGTTTTCTTTGAAAAATCTTGGGTGGGATTTAGAGCAGAGTAATTTTATGAGGCCGGGCAGGAAACTGGCAATCAAATCTCCAAGATAGGTGTGAGCTTCTCAAAACTATGTCCTTCCGTCTTGAATGGCAATACTATCTGTAACTTAAAAGACTTATAACACCTGACACACTTTCAAATGTGTTTCAGTCTTCAGGAATACAGTGGCAGTCATAAATGTTTTGCATGCACATACAGTAGTCACATCCAAGGACATGTTCTGTAATCTCTTGGTCACTGTCTCTGAACAAGGCTTTGTGCCCTCAGAGACAGCTTTATCTGCCAGCTACGCTGAACGCTGGGACTCTTACATGGCTTCAAGAGTTTTTGGTTCATTTCTCTTCGTGAGGGCTCCACTTCTGCATTAGTCACAGCTTCATGTTATTATTTGTAAACAGCTGGCATTAGGAGTGCTGTTTGTACCCACCCTTTGCAACTGAAGCAAACCTCTTTTAAAACTTGGCTTAAACATCCAACGGTTGCTGTACCCCTTATTACAGCTACATTTTATTCCAGCTGTTGGGAGAAGACATTTAGAGGTGGATTCAAAGACCGGCACTTGTCATACGGAGCTTGGTCCCAACAACACTGACCCACCTCTCCCAACAGAGGTGGTCTAGAGGTGGGGAAGTTCAGGCAGAAGGACTCTGCCTGGTGTGCACAGACCCCACTAGAGACATTTCACACCTCAGGAGCGTTCCCAAGCAAGACCCACAGCGCAATTTACAGTGGCCATTAGCAGAGACAAAGGAAAATACTGGAAGGCCTAACTCTGAAACAATTCACCATGACCTGCCTTTCCTTTGGACTGAGTACAAAAGAAAATATAGTAGCATAGAAAGAAAACCTAGCGCTCTGGCACCCTTATTTTTGGCTGGGCTCTTGAGCAGTGACAGATAAATAAGTAAAAAGTTATACGGTTGCATCTGGAGGAACTAATCCAATGTTGCAACTCTCAAGAGCTTTTACTCTATTCATTTCCATGCCAAAGCAAGACTATAATAATGGCCACAGCAGGATGGACTCAGGGCTGACTTACGTCCTGCTCTCCCTCCTAAAGCATACGTTGTGCATACTTAGCTCATCCAGATGACAGGTCAGAGCATCAGAGGTTGAGCCTGCCTGTCCCCCTGACTCTGAGGAGCCCTGGCTGCTATCTCAGGTACCCACAGCTGAACATATGTCCCTTTTCCCTGTCTGTCTGAGGAGTGACTAAGTTTAGTGTGAAACGAGGAAATATCACACTTCCCACAGAGCTGAATGACAGGAGGATCCAACCCTTTAATTGCACCAGATTGTGATAAGCTTTGAGGCAGCATATTGGTAATAAATGTTAAAAGTATTGCCAAGACACGGTGCCTGTGGACCAGGAATTAGAGGAAACAAGGCATGGAAAAAGTGACAACCTGTAAAGGGTTGTCAGGATGCCTCTGGTTCGACATGCGTCTCCATTAGACTGAAGTAGAGTTTGAACTCACTTTGAAATCAAGTGAAAAACCTTCCCTGGAACTGGCAGTGTGGGACAACACCCATACCCTGTGCACACAAGGGGGTTCCGAACAGGGAAAGCCTTGAGGCAACAGGGCTGATCCCCTTCAGTTGGTCTGCAGGAGCAATGAAATAAAGATTAAATCAGCAGGCCTAATTTGGCCATCAGGTCAGCCCTACCTGGCCTTGAAATGATGCATAAGTTTAAGATGTCAAGGTGTCAACTTTACAGCAATTTAGCTCTGAAGCAAAATGGTGCCTGCAACTTTTATGAGTGGAATACGACAGTAGTCAGTTCTTCACACTCAACTGATTTTACCATTGCATACTCAAGCACCCTTTTCTCCTCTTTTCCCTCATTCCTCTCCTGACCATCTCTTCTGCTAAACAGTGCCCCTGTACAAGAAACTGAAGATGATGCTTAACTTTGAATTCACGTGCCAACAACACAGCAGTATCTGAAACCAAGAGAACAATCAGAAACTGACATGCAAAGAAAGATAAATTTAGTATAAATACAGCTTCAAATGAGATAAACATACCAATGCCACATTAATTTTATATCTGGAAAAAAAGCATGCAGACAAAACTTGCCCTTACAGTCAGAGAAATTTCACTGCCCTAATAATGCACTCACGGGTTAAGTGAAGAAAGTGGCTGAACGTGACTTAAGTGCTTACAGTTCAACTCAGAACTGTTCAATCGCTATGTTAATTATAATCAAGCCAAAACAAGGCTAGGCACAGCTGGAGTGAGAAAGTATGTTCTAGTAATTGAGAGATTACCCGCCAATAAAAGACAAAGAAAGAAACCCTGCCAAGATACCATGCTTATTTCAATTTTCCATGGGCATATTTTATTTTCTTTCTGTACAGTTACTCCTTCTGTATTTTTTGTTTATGAGACACGGATGTTGTACTCTGGGACAAAGTACTAAACAGCTTTACCTCAAACACTGACGTTACTCTGCCATCATGTTTTCTGCTTGTTCCCATGATCTGAAGCATATTATTTATCCCTAACCAAACTGCGTAAAAGAATGGAAACTGACTTTGGGACATTTCTCTTTTGAAAACAAGTTCATATTTTATTTGTCACATGAAACTCAGCAATTGTATACTGTTTCATTCTAACCAGTGGAAGATAGGAAACAGTATGAAGATCAGTATTTTGATTGAGAAGTCTCCTAAATATGTATAAATTAAGAACAACTACATAAATGTTTGAGGCTACTCTGCATGTTAGCATAACAAAAAATAGTCTCCATTCCCATAAAAATATACCATTTGCTTGCACAAAAGAACCTCAGAAACATTCTACAGGTAAAAAGGAATCCAAGCTCTTCAAAAAATTCCAGCTTATAGGATTTAGTTCAGGACTTTTCTGGATGTAATTTTCCCTCTATCTATCTTATGAGAGAGAAGAGAGGCTCAACAGTTGCAGTAGCTCATGTACCAGTAAGACATGGCAAAAAAAATCCAGGGAGATTTGTGACATAAACACTTGTATAAAACTTTTTCCCTACTGCTACTCAGGTGGTGGATCCTTTTCATAACGGTACGTATTCATGCTGATCTCCATCTGCTTGGGGCAACAGCAATATTAATGCATATTCAAAGATGAGGGCAGTAAGCATGAGTCATTAACCAAATTACTCTTGCATACATGTACGCCGAACACCCACACGCCCAATTACAATTACACATAGGTAGCAAACCCACCACTTGCTCTAATTCAGCATTACACATTAGCAGAAAGAATAGCAGAGGTGAATATCTTATTGTGAAAAACAGCTGTTAAAGAAATGGTAGCAGGCAGCTATACATAAAATTGAAATTAATAAAAACAAGTCACTTTAGTGTTTAGACATAGGTAATGAATTATCTGTAAGCAACTTAGCACTTCCACCTTTCCAAAAGATTATATTTGGTATTCCAGCAGAGCTACACAGAGGCCTGCTAGCACTGAAGTGAAGGAAACATGCTGTCTATTCATAGAATCATAGAATTACAGAACAGTTTGGGTTGGAAGAGACCATTAAAGGTCATCTAGTCCAACCCCCCCTGCTATGACCAGGGACATCTTCAACTAGACCAGGTTGCTCAGAGCCCCATCCAACCTGACCTTGAATGTTTCCAGGGATGGGGCATCTACCACCTCTCTGGGCAACCTGTTCCTGTGGTTCACTACCCTTAGCATAAAGAATTGCCTCCTTCTATCTAGTCTGAGTCTACCCTCTTTTAGTTTAAACCATTACCCCTCGTTCTATCGCAATAGGCCCTACTAAAAAGTCTGTTCCCATTTTTTTTATAAGCTCCCTTTAACTGTTGAAAGACCGCAATAAGGTCTTCCCAGAGCCTTCTTTCTCTCATTATCTTCTTTCTATTCCTGCTAGTGATGGTCCGAGAGGTATCTATTTTTCAGAAAGCAAATGTCTGATACATACTGTGATTGATCAGTTGGTTGACATTGCCTCCAAACATCTAAGGACCTTTAAGATATGTCACCCAATATCTGGGATATGTCACCCAATAAGTCATATGCAAAGAGAAGCAATGAGTGCTCTGCCATGCAACGTGCAGGTGGGACTTTGACCCAGCCTGTTTATGTGCTGCGGGGCAAAGGAAGAAAGACCAAAAACACATGCTCCCTCGTAGTAGCAGTAGCTGAGGACAGAAAGGGTAGGAACAGTTGCTATGCAAGGTACCATCCTTATCCCAAGCTCCTGCAGCAAAGCTCACCAGAAGAGGCACATCAAGAGATGGTTTAAGCAGAATGAGCCATATGACATGGCAGCAGACTCCAGTGCAGGGATGCACTCAGGAGGACCCTGAGCGCAGAGGCCATGTAGAAGACACACACTCCGTAGAGGCAGCACATCTCCAGCCTCTCTCCAGCTCAAAGGACTGTGCCCAACAAGCAGAACTAATAAGAAAGGCCAAGCCTGGACTCCCAAACCAGGAGAGGGCCAATAAAATTCATAATAGAGCAGCACACTACAGATGTTCTAGAGTGCCGATGGACGCGCAGCATGCATAATAAATTCAAGCGCTCACTACTGAGTTAAACACAGGACTTGTTCAGTGGCAGAAATACCCCATAGCAGAAAAGAGGGCTTGGTAAGGAATTAGTGTTTTTCTTTTTACAGCCCGCTGTCCTGCTAACACAGAAGGCTGATGCTGCCAGGACTAAACCATGTATGATCTTCCACATACAGGGTCTTGTCTGTCCTCAGTGGAAAGCAGCAGCAACTGAAAGGCTATTAGTAACAGCAAGGAAATGCCACTGCAAAAGGATGGTGATGAACTCTTGTGTTCAGTTCTAGGCAACGATCTCAAGGAAGGCTGAAGTGAAACTGGAAACATATTTGGAGAAGGAATACAGCAAAGCCTGCCTGAGTTGAGATGACTGAAGGGTGGACGTTCTTTAGCTTAGCAAAGCAAACATTGGAGAGGATATGTTTGCTGTCTATAAATTGATTGGGGCTAAACATCAGGGGAAAAACAGAATTATTTATGCTAAAGGAGAGTGTTGGCACAAGAAGTGGTTCAAATAGGCTTTGAATATATTTAAGCTGGAATTTAACAGCTACTTTTCCAACCACAGCTCTGAAGATCACTTAATAGGTGAAAGGAGGACAAAATACAAAGGTATTTTTATGCTTAAATTCAAGAAAAGTCTTAAAATATCAAGGTTGCTTAAGAGAGCAAGAAACCAAGACAAGAAGGGTGAAGAGCTCTGTTGTCATTTTACACTTCTTGTCAAGTTTCTGCGTAAGCCATTATGCAGCACTGAGTGGTCTGACTGTATAGTTTGTCAAAATTCCTGCTTACTTATGGCTACTTAGCGCATGCAGATGTGCAAATGCAACAAGCAGAAGCTGGTGTGATGAATACTGTAGTTTTGATACAGACTTAAGCTCCTGAAAGATTAGACACACACATTTTTGGTCATTGTCCGTAAACAACAGCCAGCAGAAATATGAAAAAACCAACTTTCTTACCTGGACACTCTATACTTACCTATATACGTATATATGTATATAAAATTCAGAAAGGGGCCAGTGAATAAGGATAGTAATTCTGTAAATGTTCTGATTTTCATGTTTAACAGTTATCCATCCACAAGGCTGGTTCTGCTTTTTCCTTTTTAGGTAGTGCATTTCATTTTTTTCCTCATTTTACCAGTACATCAGCTACTCTGTTACAATTGTAGCCATGCTCTAAAAGTCGGTAGAAGTCAAAATTTCAGTAGGCAGGTAGGTATGCTGAAGTTCTAATGAAAACAGTGTAGAAATATCTGAGCTTGTGATCTTATGAAAAAAGATGAGGCTTGGAACTGTTGCAAAAGAAAGTGGAAGAGAAGATCACATAATCAGTTGTGAGCTGGAGATAGGAAATATGTCTTAAAATTTCTTTTTTAATGACAGCAAATACTTGCAAAGAACCTCCAGTAGCTAACATTTAGTCAACACCAGACAGAGAGGTCTCACAGTTTTCTTGTTTTTAAATAAGTTTGCAATGAGCTAGGTGAGTTGCAAATGTCAAATACTGTATTACAACAAAAGCTCTTCTGACAGGCAGAAGAGCTCAGTAGTTGTTCAGTAGTAGTCTTCAGTGCTCTCTCCCAATAAATGCTTTCAAGTTTCAGCCCTTCACTATGCATTGAACAAACGATGCAGTTACGAAACATGTCAGAACCACTGCCACCCTCAAAAGCAGTAGATGATGTGTTCCACTCTGGATGATTCATGTGTGACTGTATGACCCAACTCCAAGCCCACAATCACTTGGGAGGACATGCAGAGAAAGGGGACAATCTGCAGTACATTGCATCAATTGCTGTTCCCCATGGAATGCAATAGCAAGGGCAGATGAACTGTGCAGAAAGACACCTACTGTGAAACCCAACTGCCCTAGAGGAGAGCACCAGCTGAAACTAGGTGCAGTGAATGCACCCTGCAAGTCTGAAACTCTTTCCTTTCTCTGTGGGCCAAATCCCATTTGTCCTAGCCACAGCACTGCAATGGGGCAGCTCAGATCTGCAGCGTGCACTGAAAACTCTCCCAGGGAAATGTGGGCTCCTTCCCATCCCACATGAATCACAGTTGCAGAAGACAACATACACCAAATGCTTGAGGACATCTGCCACATAGATAGCAGGCTGGTTGGAAGTGGTTGACATGACTGCCTGCTTATTGTCCTTGTCTGGGGGGAGCACAGATAATGTAGCATTGCTGACATAGCTCTCATTGGGAGCTTACTTCAGTTTGAATTTCTGAACTGCAGTACTGAGGCTGACCTAAAATATTTTGTTCCTCCTTATACTTAGTAATTCATTCTAAATTTGTTTTTTTGCTGATAACTGAGCTCTTGGATAGACTGCAAGTTTCCTTGGAAGGGTTAGTGCTGGGCAGGTGGGGGAGGATATAGGAAACATGGATGGAAAACAAAACCCGAGGATTTTCACTGTTTTTCAGTACTGATTTCACTGATTTTCAATATCTTCTTTCCTAGGAATAGGAAAAAAATAAATCAAAAGAAGAACCTTCAAACTGGAAAAAACACCCAACAGGCTGAAATGTGTAAGTTTTGAATGCCTTTTTTTTTTATTTTCAGAAAACAAAAACTGAAATGACATTAAAAAGAAAAATCTTGTAAGTGAAAAGTAGAAAGTAAAGAGTACCACATTTCTAATATGCCAAAAACTTTACCCAGCCCTAACACATACGACATGACACAGAGTTGTACTATAAAACCATATTCAGAAACTGGTTTAGAGCTTTTTTTTTCTGGCAATGAAGACCTCTACCATAATCACTCTCATCTATACTAATATACCAGTGGCTGAATTCTTCCTGGGTGTGAGATATTTGCAAAATTCAGAGTTCCATGCTAGCTCTGTGCTGCTAGCCTGAGGAGTGCAAATTATTCCAATATGTCAATAACCTGTTTTCTTAACAGCGCTCAAGTCAAAGATTTGTAAATGTTTTCAGTCATGAGTTTATTGAGGAGAATTGATAGTCATTTCACTGGGACACATCATTCGTCTGAAAATCAAAGAATGGCTCTGAAAGTCAAAAAACAGGCAAAACCCTGGATAGGAGCTAAGCACATTTGGGAGGCTGCAGAAATCCCACCCAGTGTACATCAGGAATTTAAGATTGTAGGTAGTTGTGAAGTTTGAGTATAGGCAAAGCTCAAAGCTTCCTGTATCTCAACATCTAAAACATCAATAATCAGTGATTTTGTAAATACTGTAAAAACCTGGGGAAAATGTTTTCACAAAGACCAGAGAAAGCCTCATTATCACAGGGTAAACCATGCATCCACACCTGGTCCTTTCTTGCTACAAAACATTTTGAAAAGCAGGTGTTTTTCTCTGCTTCCACTCTGCCAGATGCCTGGTGTATGATTTTAATCTCTCTTTGCAAGAAATGCCGCTTCTTTCCTGCTGGCCACAAATTCCCCACAGTCTCACTCTTTCTGTGATCCCAAAACCCATCCTCCTGTCTCCTTGACCTAGCCTTTGTGGATGTCCCCCTGGCTCACCTTGGACTCTTGTCCCTCCTCTGTCTCTCCCCTGCTCAGACCTGCTCCAGCAGGCTCTCCTGTTTTCCAAGCACAGCCTCAGCCTCTTCTCTTCCCCCTGGCCAAGTAGCCCAGCCTTTTTTCCCCCTTCCTGAATCTGTAGCTTTCTGCTATCTCACTCATAGCTCCTCATACTTGACAGAAAATCATGCCAAAATCAAAGGCACCACTTTTTCCAACTTCATACCTCTCCTTGCCACTCAGCTCCCTGTGACACCTTCAGTAACCAGTCCCCTGTCAGCAGTCAGGCTGAGGCAACATGTCCATTCCTGTTCCTCCTCTTGCTCTGCTTTCTCCTACCACAACACTTCCCACCTCCTCTTCTTTCAGTTCTTGTGCAATGCAACAGCCATGAAAAGAAATCTCTCCCCAGCACAGGAATGCCTTTGATGTGTGTTAACACACATCTGGGATGCACCTGCATGCCCAATACTATGTGACTTACTCTCCTCAGAATAAGATCCCCATAGCATTCAGTGGGGCTTTTTCAAGCATTAAACCTAATCCCTCTCAAGGCCCGTATTACTCCTGTACTACCAACTCTTTGTCAACAGCCTCATACATATCTAGAAAGCCTGTGTATCATGCAGAAACATGCAGCTAGGAAAACCAGGAAAGAAACAACCTTCACTGCCGGTTCTGGTATTAAACATTGAGTGTAAGCAAAATAATCAGAAATGTGCATATAAAAGAGAAACTTGCGAGACCTGCTTTAAAGTTTTAATCTAAATTTTATAACGCTAATTTCAGAAAGGGGTATCAAAGCATATTGTGATTAGATATAGATGAAAATCATAGCTCAGTTTTACATTAACTTCATACTTCTAAACTGTAGAACTATCTTTCAGCCTTGCTCAGTAATTTAGCCATTATTTGCAAGACTTGCTGACAGTTTAGCCAGCTTGGTGGTGTCATTATCCTAAAGGCAGAACTACAATTCACCTTTGCTGACTTATTAATATTTAATTTTATTGCTAGCTTTGGCACCAAATGTTAATTTTGCCTCTGCCTGAATCTGAAAAATGTTGCACCAGCAGGCCAACTGTTGGATCCAGTCTGGGGACCAAGTGCAGGACCAAGCAACATGTTTCACTAATGATCCATAAGATGGGCTCAGGCCCGTGCTGAAGGTGGCTAACGATGCTGCAAATGAATATCCTATTGCTTAGGCCAGGGAGTCAAGACCAAACGTAGGACATGCAGGCCACAGCACTCTTTTCTATGCTATTATCAGCAGCATGCATAGATCAAGTGAGACTGAAGATATTTGCACTGTTTTTAACAGACCCTCAGCTGGAATCAGTATGGCCCTTCCTGGCTACATGAGGACATGGAGAAGAATGTACTTGGCCATAGCATCACCCACATTATGCTCTGCTTTACAGCCATAGCAGCAAAGCTGCCTAGGAATTGGCATGCACCTAACGTGTGCTCAAACATGAGCCCAGAGAGGGCTGTTCTGGTTCTGCCAGTCAGACTGAAAATTGGTTTTATTTTTGCACCAACAAGGCAATCTTCTGTGTACAATTAAGATGCCACAGTGGTTCAGTGCTACCAACCAGTCTCACCCTGTTACTCACACCCATTCTATTATTCTAAATTGCTATCATCCCATGGACAGAAGTCAGTAAAGGGCAGCCCCACGTTACAGTGAAAAAGAGGTGGAAGCGGAAAGGGAAGTGAAAAGTCCCTTTCCACAGCTGGTGACACAAAAATTATTGTTTCTCAACCAGTCACCAAATAAATAGTCATTACTGAGTGCACCCTCAGAAAGTTTGCAGACACCACCAAGGTGGACACACCTGGGGGACAGGATGTCATCCGGCAGGACCTGGACAAGCTCAAAAAGTGGCCTTATGTGAACCTCAGGAGGTTCAACAAAGCCAAGTGCAAGGTCCTGCACCTGGGTCGGGACAACCCCTGGTATCAATACAGGCTGGGGATGAAGGGATTGAGAGCAGCCCTGCCAAGAAGGACTTGAGGGTACTGGTGGATGAAAAGATGGACATGAGCTGACAATGTGCTCACAGCCCAGAAAGCCAACCATATCCTGGGCTGCATCAAAAGAAGCGTGGCCAGCAGGCAACAAGTCGAGGGAGGTGATTCTGCCCCATTACTCTGCTCTCATGAGACCCAGCTTGGAGTACCGTGTCCAGCTCTGGAGTCCTCAGCACAGGAAAGACATGGACCTCTTGGATTGGGTCCAGAGGAGGGCCACTAAGACGATAAGAGGGGTGGAACACCTCTGCTATGAGGACAGGTTGACAGAGTTGGGCTTGTTCAGGCTGGAGAAGAGAAGGTTCTGGGGAGACCTTACTGTGGTCTATCAATAGTTAAATGGAGCTTATAAGAAAAATGGGGACAGACTTTTTTATAGTGCCTATTGCAATAGAGCAAGGGGTAATGGTTTTAAACTAAAAGAGGGTAGACTCAGACTAGATAGAAGGAGGCAATTCTTTATGCTGAGGGTGGTGAACCACAAGAACAGGTTGCCCAGAGAGGTGGTAGATGCTCCATCCATGGAAACATTCAAGGTCTGGTTGGATGGGCCTCTGAGCAACCTGGTCTAGTTGAAGATGTCCCTGGTCATAGCAGGGGGGGGTTGGACTAAATGACCTTTAAAGGTCCCTTCCATCCCAAACTGTTCTATGATCATAAATGAGCATAACTTTGCAAAAGGAAAAGATTAACCTCCAAGCTGCAACAGCTAGATTGTTGGGGTTACTTACAGATGACGGGACAAGCGTGGTGGTTGACACATGACTGGCTCTAGTACCAGACAAGGATGCCTGTACCAGGAGTGCTGTATAAGGGGAGGCAGCTTTGAAGTTTACATTCCCGTGATACTAGTGGTCACCTTGCAGTCAACTTTCTGCTCACTCAGATGGATCAGGACCATAGTTCAGCAGGCGAGTGGGACAGAAGCGAGTGGGACAGACAGCCATCTGCAGTGTAGCCAAAATAGTTTCCAGAATTACTCCTCAGAACAAATTCTGTCTCAGCATCTCTGTTCAATTCTCCTCATAGGCAGTGCCACCAGATGTCTGGAACGGTAGAGATGCTCAGAGTACGAGCCCTGCACAAACACATTCTTGACAAGTACATCACACAAAGTTATAGGGGCTGTAACTACCAGGTTTTAAAATTATAAAAATGGAACAATTCTTCAGCAAAAAA
This sequence comes from Limosa lapponica baueri, assembly GCA_002844005.1. NCBI lineage: Eukaryota > Metazoa > Chordata > Aves > Charadriiformes > Scolopacidae > Limosa > Limosa lapponica. Next base: position 1,355,907 of record KZ505675.1, read on the forward strand.
CCAACTTTTTTTTTGTCTATAAATGTCACTAAGAAAGGTCAGTGAATAGAGGAAAAATCCCATAGCACAGATGTCTGTTCTTTAGCACCATGCATGAGAAGTGTACTTCTATCCTTAGCCATCACAGCATGAAGGAGGAGATTGTTATCCTTATTTTAGATCATACAATTAAAATATTATTAGTATTCATAAAACTTTTCTGTCATTTTTTTTATTCCAGACACAGTATTTGACCTTATTATCACCAAGCAATAAATTTCCCATTTTCATGATGTGCTTCATGAAGCTATATTTTCTTTTATCTGATCTACATTTATAGCCATTAATGTTATCTCCTCCTCATTGTTCTCTATTATGATGTTGGGTACAGGGAGTTTCCCCAGTTTTCATAACAACTTTCCTAGTTTAAAATATCAGTAGCCTCAGAAGGGTCTCACTTAGGCCTATATCACAGGGAGGCAAATGAAGTGACTTTGATATGAATGCATAATTATGGGATCAAAGTCAGATACTGCTTCATGATCAGCATTAAATAATCATACTTTTAAGCGCCTTTGCTTATAGAGGCTATCTTGTTCATCATCTTTGCTCTTACAGGGCAAATAACTTTATCACATTGATTTTTGTTACAGGTATCAAATGGCATGGCACTTCTGAAGAGGGTGGACCAGTATGATTAAGTAACTTTTTATTTCATGCCCATCTTGAAACAATGAAGCACTGAAGAGGTTTCCTTGAAGTTTCAAACAGCACGATGACAAAGCATCTTCAACCAGCTGTCCATACCCCTTTCTCCGAAGGCTGTTCAAGGACAGCCCCATCAATATATTTAAGGAATGAGGCGATCCATGGCATCTGTTACACTTTCTAAGGTAAACTGTAGCCATGCCTTTAAAGCTACCCAGATTTTCTTAGATCCCTTTGGATTAATAATGTTCACAAATGGTGAGAGTCCTCAGCAGAGTTTGTACAGAGGCTATCTCTTTCCTTCACTAACTCATTAAATGTGAGACACAGCATAATCTCCAGAATATATTATCTGCTTTCCAGCTTGAGAGGCAACTTGCCTTTTTTTGCTAGCTATCACTAGCCAAGCTCCAGTTCGTAGCAAGAATATCACTAATCTGGATTTCTCAAGAAGCTGTCTAACTCTGGAAGTCATGATCTTAGTGGTATGCAGGCCAGCTATAAGAGACAGGCAGAACCAAAACAAGAAGCCACCGCTGTCACTGGTGAGGTTACCCAGCAAAAAACCATGAGGAGTGCTTTGGTGACCTCAGCACTAGACTGTTTCCTTCGGTTCTTCTCAAAGTGCACAAATGCCAGCAAGTCTGAGACACACACGGGCTTTCAACACTGCACTGGAATTATTTTCTCATTTTGGTCTTACAACAACTACACTTTTGTTTGGGAGAGCCAGCTGCATGATTCAGGTCAGCATTTTTTTCCTGAAGCATAAATTATTTCTGCAGGCCTCATTTGATTTGCAACTGTACCACACAGCAACATAGCACCAATTAAATTTGCTTGTTAAAATTCCCTGCTTGGGGCCCAAGCATCCTCCTTTTGCTGTTTCACCAATGCAAATATAGAAGAAGAAGTGTTGGATTTGAAATATTACTTATTGATAAGCAATTTAGAAAAATGTCAACTGAATTATATACAACACCTTTAGATCAAGGGAACAGGACACTGATTTTAGAATCACAGACTGCTCATTTTGCATGTGTATGCATGTATGCACACCAAGTTTCACCCATCAACCTCCTACGTTCAAAGAGCATTAAGCTTGCAAAATCAAGCAGTCAGAGGCAGAGTAACACAAGAATAAAATATGCCCATTAGCTTTAATTCAGCCCCCTCGTGTATGAATAACCCTCAGTCCTCGTGAAATGGCTTTATTTTCAAGACAGATAACAAAAATTTCAGACAATTTCAAAAGGAAACCAGAAGACTTTTCAACCTATGTATCACTATAGAAAAGCAGTAAAGAAAAAACTGAGTTTCATTCTTCATTTTCTACTTAAAATAAAACTGCTTTCCCATAATGCTGCAGGTTAGAGCATCCTTAAATAGATACCCAAATATTTCACAGGTTCTGGAAAGGCTGCCATTCATATTCAGCACTGCAAAGAGTACCATGCTGTAACAAGCTCAGGTTCAGAAAGTTCAGGCAGGTACTGCAATGCTGAGAAACTAGTCTCCTTATAAATGCTGAGTGACAGCAGCAGCAGTAAAGCAGTCAGGGCAAGAAGCACGCGCCTTCTGGAAAGGTTTGACAGTTCCAATAAACGATGATAAGCTGTTGCTTTCAAAGTAAGTATTTTAAAGACCATATTCCTTGTGCTTTCTTCTTTGAGAAGTTTTGCTGGCATGCTGCTTTTGAAAAGAAGTATAAAAAATGAAGCATTGATATTGTTAAAAGTGAGGATAGACATTAATTCAGCTATTAAGGAATATGTACCTCCAGGTGGAATTTATGTAAGTGACTTCCAGAGCTCCAAAGCATGGGAGAATATGCTTATTATTATATAGCTCTTTAGAAAGGTATACAGCCAGAAAAACAATTTATTGGTGTCATATCCCAAACCGTCTTGGGTAGAAGTTGTGTTGCCAAAGCCCTTTGCAATACTTTATGTAGCTCACCCATTCTGAGATGAAGAAAGAGGCCAAAGAAGCTACGCTTTGCCCTCTCAACCCATTTTTCTTTCCTTAAAATAGTAACATTTCATTTGAAGCAAGACCCATCAAGCTCTTCAGGAGACGGAATGCATCACCTTAATATGCAGCCATGCAAGCAGTTCACATGGACCAGGTGGTCCAGCAATTAAGGGCGTCACATAAAATTCAGGAGACACAGTATTATCTTCTGCTCATAGTCCTGCCTTTACAAATAGTTAAATGAGTTTTCCCTCATTTCCATCAGTTTTTCGTCATTACTCAGACCACAAACTGTGTACTGGCAGATATTGTGTATCTGTAAAGACCTAATCCAATGAGATCCAAATCTTGTTTGGGACACGCAGAGGCAGTATGATGAACGTGGATGAAAACTGCCAACAAAAATAGTGCCCATCAGTGTGATGTTCTCTGTCACCTGCAATTGAATCTCTGGATTTGTCCAGGAACTGTTTGATCTCCTTGTAACAGAAAACATGTGTAACTGAGGCATCCAAATGAACTGGCATTATTAAAACTAGCAAACACACAAAGAGCCCACATTCTTGTCTAATGGTGTTCCAGGAGGCCATCACTCTCAGAGAGAGATTACAGAAAGCAGCCTAATTTGAGAAGGTTCAGAAGGAAGTGAACTCAGAAAAAAATTGTACCTATCCTGACCATTTCTAACTTTGCAGTAGCATCACAGAGTTATGACTGGGAGCTGTGGAAATATAAAAATTATTATTTTTATCTGGCACAGCTCACAAGAAAGGGGCCTGCATTACCACATACATCTGAAGTATTTTTCTCCTTTAGTGTGTGTTCAAGTCCCCTTACGCAGAAGCGCTCCAAGCATGAAACACCAGTTATCACTGCAACGTCAGCGCCTTCTTCACAACAGCATAGCACCTTCTTTATATTTCAGCAAGGAAATGCCAATGTGTCAGACACAGCTGTAAGCTGGTGTCAGGGACATACTGTCTGCACAGGTGATGGGGAGGGCAGTTGTGAGGCTAAAGCAGCTTACTTCCTACTACTCTCTGAGAGGCAGAGCTGCTTCTTCCCTTACTAGCCTTCATTCCACATGGGAGAAATCCCAGCGAGGCTGACAAATGGGCTGACTGGGAAATAACACACCATTTGTGAAGAAGCACTTCCTTCTCAGAGAGCTTTGGTCAGTGCCCAGGTATGAAGCAGGGCTTGTCCTTGCGGGGTGCTAACTGCCCCACTCACCTGCATAATTGCTGCCACTGTCATAAATGTCAGTCAGCCTCATTACCTGTGTATTTATACAAAATAGGTGGCATAAATAAATGAGTAGCCATATCCCTCTTACTCCCTTTCCTTATAACCAATTTCTGCCTTTACCTAGTTAAGCAAACCAATTTAGGACAACAGGTTTTCAGTGTAATTGGCTGCTGCTATAACAAATCTTGTCTTTCAGAAAGGCAGTAACAGCTGCTGCTCCTGCCAACACTGAAAAGAGGAGCCTGTATGGCCACTTTGTCATTATAATATGCTCCCATTTCGGTTTCCTCTAAGTTCTTCAGCAGAAGAAGAATGGAGAAAAATAGATGTTTTTACTGACATAGAGAAGGCTCCCCTTCCTAGAATCATAGTTCACAGATAAAAGAAGAGGCTTTTATGTTTATAGCAATACCAAAAAGTTGCTCTTGCAGGCATCTTTACGTTCCCATGATCCAGCCAAAAGTATCTTGGCATACAGTCCACTCTGTAACAAAAAGCCAGCCCAGCTGTACACTGAGCTTATTTTAATATATTTTATGCATAAGAAGACGTTCCTCAGAAAAGGCAAATAATTTGGGGTTTCTTCCATGAAATAGTAAGTCTCTAGTTGATTAAAAAAATAAGAAATTAGGCTATTAAGGATGTTGTTATATGGTATGCTATTTTTCCAGGCAGATCTGAAAAATATGTGACATCTTCTCATATTACCCTTTTCTCTATGATACCTGTTTATCTGTATTAATTTCGGGGTTTTTGCCTTCTGAAGGGAACTACTGCAGTCAGAGGTAGCCCTTAACCAAAATGGAGATCTGAGTCTCTCCATTTTCTAAAATGCTAAAAATCTAGAGGGAAACTATATATCTGAGCTTATATTATAAATTTTTATATTCTGAAAAAGTAATTGGTACTTCTGCTATTAGTATTTGACAAAAACGAAAATCAGCCTCTATGTAATCAAAACGTTCAAGTTCAGTGGTGTTTTGAGTCCTCATAGCAACCTGATATTAACTTAAGTTTCATGCTAGTGGAAAAATTAATCCAGTTTCAAATACTCTCACAGTCCAGGTCAAGCACATCCGGCCATGGCATACATGAGAAATTTCACCATTTTTGTGCTAAAAGGTGGCCAGGTGGGAAGCAGAGACAGAATGGACACATAGTAATGGGTCATTTTGTTCTCGTTATCCACTAACTCAGGGACCATATCTTTGAATTAGAAAGCATGAGGAAATTGCCATTGGTGACCTCTACGATCAGCAGGTCTGTGTCAGTATCTGAAGGATGCATATATATGCCCTTGGCTGTTTTATGCTCCCCCGACGTGATATCCCTGAGTCCTGGAAAACAGTGTGGACTCTCACAGGTTTTGCTGGTTCAAAGTTGATGTTGTACCTCGGGGTTTTGTAAATTTGCCCTGTGGAGGACTTCTTTTTGCTATTGTCCTGTATCAGGCAATATCAGTTCTGCTGAGAGGGTGTCTGGCTGGTATTTCTGCAGATAGATTGGATGTGTTGCTCTCATGCAAAGTTTCCTTAGATTTTGCCTAAATTGGGATGGAGGTTTGCGTACTGTAATCATAAAGCCTGTGCTCTCACCTTCTAAAGTCTGAGACCACCAGGAGAAATACATGCCATATCAAAATTGCATGCAAACTAAATGTGCATCCCTGGGAGATAAGGAAGAAAATCCACTGTAAGAAGGGAGTTTCATGCCAACAGAAGCACTCACTGGTGAGTAGTTGACAGGGATCAGATGAATCCCAGTCAGCCTGGAGGTGTTATGGACTTGACCATACAGAGAAGCAACCCTTTCCCTACCAAGCCTTTCTGCCCCTCCACCCCTTGCCTCCCTCTATCATAACAGATAATTCTTTCAACTTCTTTTTCACCAAAACAGAAAAAAGATACCAACTCTTTCTGCTCAATCTGGTACATTGAAACACTTTTGCTTACAATTACTTATCGGTAAATTGTGCCCAGCAGTATTAGTGTGAGAAATGAAGCCCTAATTTGAGAATTTGGATACAAATTGAAACAGAGGACATTCCTCCTGAGCACTGGGAAACATGCTTTTACTGTGAAGGTGACTGAGCAATGACACAGGTTGCCCAGAGAGGTTGTGGAGTCTCCATCCTTGGAGATACTCAAAAGCTGTTTGGATATGGCAGCCGGCTCTAGGTGGTCTGCCTGAGCAGGATGTTTGGACCAGATGACCTTCTGAGGTTCCTTCCAGCCTCAGCCATTCTGTGATTCTGTGAATCTGGCTGTGCTAGCACAGTGATCTGGTCAACTAACTGAGAATGTCTTCTATCTGACTAGCATGACCTTGGGCCTGTCTGCACATCTCACATCTCAGTGAAGACAGTCCTTTTATTTGCCATTGTAAACCACTTCCAGCTGCAAACAGAGCATCCCCATAAATAGATTTCTTTAAAGCATCTGCTTGACACAGCACAACCAATCAACTATTACGAAAGAAGGTGCAGAAAAATCAAGATAAGCAAAGATAAGGATGTAATTGCGCTTTTTCAGGGTGTCTTCTGTGTCCTGCTTCCCATCTGCTGTCAAGAAAAGAACAAGCGAGGGATGACTGGAGGGAATAACAGTGTTCTTGCCAGTGAATGTTAAAGCAGCAATGCCTCGGCTGTGCAACAGCAGGAGCTTCCTATACATGTCATAGTTTCCTATCACTCATTTTATTGGAAGGCATTATACATTGCTTTTTTTCCCCTTTCTAAAAACTTGGCCCTGGTGTAAGCAAAAGTTTTTTTTTAAAAAAAAGCTGCTTCCCACAACCTCACAGGGCAAGATTCACTCCTTAGAGAAGCTTCATTATGTGTGATCAAGAGCAAGAGAAACTCTTCTCAGTACCTGGGTCTGTCTGCTTCACACCCTGCAGCAGACCAAGTAAAAGCCTGTCTTTGGAGCTAGTTGTTGGAGCTACCATAAATATCCCTTCCCAGTCTTCAGAGGCAAAATTGGACTAATCTCAATTTCCTGTGTCCAGCTGGTAACATGGATATGAGCCTGTTCATCTCCCTGTTCTTCTCAAAACTCACAAAGCAAAGAGAGGGACTGCTGGCAATAAGAGTTAAACTGAGCTAGAAAGAGTAGACCAAAGTCCTGTCCTGGCACAGTCATTTGTGCCTCATTGTCCAGGTGCCATATCAGGTACAGTTTGATTTGCACCCATGACAACAACTCAAGGCACTTCTTGGCACTCTGTGAGCAGGGCAACAGGGAAAGCCAAACTCTTCTTGAGCACCCCCACTGAACTCTTCATTTAATCACCTCCTTCCTTAGCTTCCTTGCAAAGGCAAGTTGTGCAGTTATATTAAATATCCTTTGTGTGCATCATTCCATTGCCCTGCTCTTTTTAGCAAAAGCCACCAAATAGCAATAATGGCCCTTGTTTTCTTTGCTTGAGACTTCACTTTAGCAGCCTTCCTGCTCAATAAAAGGTCCAGTCCATCAGCATCATCTCCACTCAGCTATCTGGAGCCTTGAGAAGCACCAGGCTACATTTAAACATGGGAAACGGGTTAGGATAGCAATCAGTCAGGACTGAGATTTGGTGCTTCCAGGAAAGCACCCGGATAGCAACACTTCATCAACTGTAGGAAGGCTATTGATCCAACTTTGACCTTATGGCAGGAACAGTGGGTGGATGTGTAGCATCTATATTAGTATCCAAAGCAGTCTGGGAGAGAAAATATATTTCAAGTCAACACTTACCTACCTCTCCTGTGATTATTTGGTATAAAGCAAAGCTCCTGACCCTTTATGCTCCTACCAAACAAGGGAAACAACAGTCTTTGCTAGCACAGCACTGCTTGTATGTTAACTTCTCTTCCATTTTGCACTTTGGAGGCAGCAGGCAGAAAATAGCTCTCCTTGTTTATTGTCAGTTTAATTTCTCTTGCCAGCTGAAGAATTCTGTGGCAGAAAAATCCTGAGACGAGAGAAGGTGCAGAAACAGCTGCCCTAGGAGCTGAGAAACCTGTGAGTTTAGCTGGGGAACCCAGCTAGTTCAGTCACCAGCTCTCAAACCACCTGTAGGAAACACGCTGCCAGATCCACAGACTGAAAGGGATCAGATTAAACAGAGCACTTTTTGCCTTGAGTCTGTCACTCAAATGAAATGGAGTTACTTCAAAAACTGCTTGTTCCCCTTTTGGGGCTGCCCTGAATACTGGAATGATAAAGTTTATTGCTGCTAATACTTACAGACAGTAAATTTCAAAGTCTTGTGAATATTTCATGGAAATGGAAGCACAGAACAAATAAGCTTACATAGATATATTGAACTTTGCAGATTGATTGAAAGTGATTTCCAGCTGGACTTTAATAGTTAGTATTCATCGGGTCTGGGAGGTGAGGGATTCACTGCAATGTGAAAGTGTGACATAGCTGACCCAGATTTTCACGCTGGAAACACTAATACGTGTAGCCATCATGGGACAGAAGCTGTGCTTACAGACCAGGCTAATGAGAAAGGTATTTGCCTGCTAAGTGAAAGAGTAGAAAGTAGCTGAAGGCAAAGCAGTAAAAGCAGTCCTTTGCACAAAACATGTTCAGCTGTAATGTCAAAGTGTTAACCTAGCGAACACAAGATACTTAAAACTCAGAGGGACTCACTTTCATTCAATTCACAGCTAAATTTGAGGAATACAATTATACCAAATTTGAGGAATATATGCAAAAGAAAATAAGAGGATGAACTCCTCTTATTAATGAAGTATTCCCTGTGAATTATTTATTTGGCTCAAAAAATAGCCACAGTTTTTGCTGCACAAGGGGAAATTTCAAAGTCATTCCACAAAAGCTGCTTACTAATTCCTCGGAGAAGACAGAGCTTGTAGTGAGATGGTATAAAGCAGAGCCTGAGCAGACTGCTGAAGACACTTCAGGTGGAATGCTGACTTAGGCAAGTTTTGCTATTGACTTCAGAGCCGTTGTTTCCCCTCCAGCTCAACAGTGATCACAGCTGTCTAATAAACAACTGGCGTTCATATATTGCAGGCAAACCTGTCAATTTTTATACATGCCTTTTCAAAGCCAAAGCTGACAGCTTCACACAGCTGCCTGTGCATATGTACCCTCTGTGTGACGCTAATGCTCTCTGCAAAATGTACTTGTGTATTAAGAGTCTGCTCCTGCAGAGCACTGCGCTATGATTCAATAGAGCATTTAAATGTGCACTTACATTTGTGCATCCAGGTTGCCAACATGGAGCAGGTATTTAAGTGTTTAGCTGGACCACAGCAAAGAGCCCACTGCCTTGTGAGGTAAGCTCTGACATATATTTTAACGGGCAGAGCAACACGTTTGTGGTAGTTTTGAAATAACTGGAGCAAAGCTGTGAATTATCTTAGGACAAGTAAACATAACGGGGTTTGGGGTTGTTTTCTTTAAAGCAGAAAACAGGAATCATTCCAACAGACACTTCAGATGATGTGCCAGGAACAAATAATAATGATGATACACATTATAAGGTTAAAAAACATTTAAATTCAAGGATGCTAATCAGTCTTCTCTTTTCAAAAATTACTCTCACATCCTAATGTGCCAGATTGAAGTTGATATCATCCAATTAATATAAAAATAATTAAGACACTGTGTTGCTGTAGTTTATTGTTATTATTATTCTAAATAATAAAGCATTTCTTATAACCACAGACCATAGGGACGGATGCAGCATCATGTTGCTGGATCGTCTTAATAAGAACCCCAATTTTTCCCTTCACTTTAAAGACAAAATATCAAAAAGCCAAAACCAGACTCTTGAAAGCAAACACACAGGAATTCACTGCTTAGGAATGGATGGACAGACTACATGGCTGGGCTCTGCTTCCACAGTATTGTTTACGTGAGGAAAGCTTTCGTCAACTTACCATAGTACCCTAAGTCATCATGTTTAATAGTTTCTTTAAATCCTTTAGTCATAGAATCATAGAATGGTTCAGGTTGGAAGGGACCATAAAGATCATCGAGTTCCAACCCCCCTGCCATGGGCAGGGACACTAGACCAGGTCCTGAAGTGATGGGCTAGATATCTGGAGTGCAATAGAGTTGTGTTTTGCAGGTATTTATTGCTTTTAACTGTACACAGGCAGCAGCCTTTCTCAGCAGGAATAATGTTCTAATCTTAGCAGAAATCACGCCCTTCTCTTCTGCTTGTCTTTTTAGAGTCTCTTAAACAAGGAATCAGTTTTGACACCTCTCTGTCTTACTGTGAGTGCTACAAATTTTAGTCTTTTTGCTTTAATGCATCAGGTCTTGTGTTTATGGGTTTACACTAGAGTCTCAGCTTTTCTTTTCATTAAAGCGTCTTGAAAACAATCATGAAAACACAATCTAGGGAAGTTCAGAAGTAGAAGACAGTTACAAATAAGTATTTTTATACTGAGTCAGAAAATTCAATTTTTCTTCCTGAGAAACACCTCACAATCTTTAAACATCTGGGGTTGAGATGTGTCAAATACAAGAACTGCATTTGCTCAAGGAAGCTTATGAGTAGCATCTTTAACATGAAACCCAACACAAAGTGTGTCATTGTGGTGGGATTACTGGCCATCACAGATGGCAGGGACAGCAGGACATGTGTCTGCAAGCAAGGTGGCAAAAGCCCTGGTCTGTTCATGTAGCTTTTCCTGAAAAGAGAGCTAAGTTGTGCTGTCCTGGTATCTCCCTGCTTCTCATGCGCTCTCAGGCCTTGGGCAGGTGCTCAGATTTTGATGCAGCAATTTAAAATATTACCATTATTATGCATTCATCTTATTCTCTACAAGTATTAGCAAAAATTGTGTGTCCTGGTTCCAGCATATTAGAGTTTAAGACTAGTGAAGAAAAGTTACTCATTTGGGTGTCTGTGCAGTTCCTCCCTTGTGCAGCATCTTAACAATATTATGTGGCTGTCCAAAGACTACTCAAATATTTTACAGTAATCAGACTCTGATGAGACAGAAAACTACTCCATATTCTGCAGATCAGTGTTATTAACAGTTTGCTTTACAATCAAGATGTATGCTGTTTAAAGCAGTGCTGAAAGAGCAGTTTATTACTCCTGAGTTCACAAGAAAGCTTCTTTGGTCCTATAAAAAGCTACAGTATCATGTTATTAGAAGTGCTGTTGACTACAACAGTAATAACTTGTCTTCTATATGTAGACATTTCTTGGTTTTAGGACAGTCTTAAAACATCTAACTTATTTAAAAAAAAAAAAAAAATTGCTTCCTACTTATTGTATCCTTCAAAGGCTTCTCCGGACATTTGCTTGCCAGAAGTGTGTCTTTCATTAACTGAGTGTCTCTGAGCTGTACCTTCAACACCAAGCTATGAATTATAACCTGAACAGAAGTAGCTTCAAACCTAACAAAAAAGTTAAGAAAAATGCCTGCAGGGATGTAGCAACTGCTGAGGAAAAGATTTAGCTATTGCTCTTCATGATATTCGCTGCATTGTAACCCAATTTCAAAATAGAATAGAATTAAACAAGAGGGAACAATAGGCCATATTAGAATACCATATTAAGACAGTTAAGGCAGGGGAATTACATAAACTAACAATTAATTAGTCATCCATATGCATTTGCAGCAGAAAAACTGAGTTACCATGGAAAATGCTGATGGTATTTAAAAACTGAGGAAATGAGAGTCTGACAGCGTGGGTGTATCTCCATTAGAGTTATTGGTGGCCAAAAGATATGTTAGGGCTAATGCTGGCCTGATCTAGGACCTTTTTGTTATTTACAAACCACCATTCTGCTATCAGTGCTATTAAGGCCTATATGATATGACATGTTTCTTGGCCAGACAACATTAAAGAATTCAGATTTAGAGAGCTGATAAATTATTAGGAGAAAAGTAATGCTGTTAGGAGACAAAAAATTCAGAAGACTTCTCTACATTGATGCTAAAGGCTTGTATTTCAAGGCTGCAACAGTGGTGCTGACCATTAAAAACTGATGCAAAGGAAAGGAATTGGCAGGAAGTCTCTTTTCTATATCTCAGTTTTCTTCATTATTTTTCCACTCAGTGCAATGCTTTTGACTCATTCCCCTGAGTAGGACTAATCATCAAGACAATTAAAGCATGAGAGTTCTTCCCAAAAAATGACACTGGAGAGCTTTTGTTCCTTTAGCTGTGGGATTCCAACATACCAAGTTTGCTCAGTTGAAAATGAGGAGAGTTTCTTGTTTTGTCTTTTTATCTGCCACAGAACCTCACACTTGTATTTCCAGTGGAAACACAAGCCATTTTGATTTATAAGACCCTGCCAAAAGTAATTAGACCCCTTTCTCTAAGGGTCAGCCATATGGACCTAGTTCCCATATGATACTGTAAAAGGTGCTCATGTTTGGATGCCCCATCAAGTTTCACTAAAAAAAATCAAGTCACTCAGCAAAGAGAACTGCTAGTATTAGTAGTTCAGTTTCTTCTCCTCAAATACAAGTGATACCATTCCCCAGGTGCTCCTCAGCACAACAGAAGAACAGAGCCACTGGCTGAGGTGTAGCAAAGCAAGAGCTGCTCTGGGGAGGTGAGGAATGAGATGCTGGGAATGACTAGCCAACACCACTGCAGATCAAGAAGCCATTTCAATACTACAAAGACACGTTAATTCCTGGACTCCCCGATGCTCACATTTACAGATGGACATTCCTCCTTGCTATGTTGCCTGACAGCCCTACTGTGTTTTGTCCAACATGAAGCTAGAAGTCACCTTTGAAGCTGAGAGTAAGTTCACAGATAGTGCAGCCAGAGGCTAGTTCAGAAGTTTTTTCCTGCCACAAAGATTTATGTCAGTATATGTTCCTTACTGTTATAGCCAAGCATTTCAGAAAGACAAATGAAAGCAGTACTGTTATTTCCCCTCTTCTAAATGGTAGTAATGGATCAGTCCAGGAAAACACAGGGAAGCTGCAGTGCAGAGAAGTGCAATAGCATATGTTGAGTCCCCAGCTCGCTGGCTCTAACAGCTGTGTCACACTCTTGCTCACTGGGTTTTCTTCTTTTCCCAGGTACTTCATATTTGTTCTCCTGTGTCTTGAATACTAGCATCCTCTTTCAACTAATTGATGGGTGCTTTTGCCATAAATTATTCACTTTGGTTCTCCAGGGTGATTAAGAATTTGAGTTTCCTGATATGCATTTTGAAAAATTATCTGACTCCTTTATTCATTTTTCCTTATGACCCCCCACATGACTCAAGCCAAAGTACCACTCTCCTTGACCAGGCACAACTTCAAGGGGTCCGTAAACCACCAAAAACCTTGAAAGTTCAAGAGAAAAGACCAAATGTTTTATGGTTTCTTTCAGATGACTGTTTCAGAATACCAAGTCTATAATAAACAGTTGTTACCTAATTCTACAAAGCCTGGTATCGTCCTTCATGTTGATTTCTAAAATACTTTGATCTCAAACCTTCTGTTTCACAGCATGTAGGTAGAAGAGGATGCATGGCTATAAAAGTGAAACTAATACCATTCACCTTCAAACCAAAACAGATTCTCATCAACATCTCCAGCATGATCTCTGTGTGAAAATTGCCTGGATACACTTTGGCCATTTTCTCTCACTTTGAAACAGAACTGCAAAAGATTTTAAAAATAAGTAGACTAATGCACCTCTATCCGTGCAACTGTGACTTAAGCTGACACAGAGGATGGTGGCAAAGGGGCATGATTCAAATTTCATTGTAACATTGACAGCAGTGTGTAGATGCTTGCCACCCCAAATTCACCCACCAACATGACCTTAGAGTGAACAATGAATGAAATGCCAATGACAAGTAAACACACACATCTCAATCACCAAAGTAACTTCAAAAAACCGAAGTGTGTGTTGGGGAGGATAAAGACCAACAGACCATAGCCTGTCCACTTTCGAGGACAATGAAGGCTTCAGCTTACTAAAGCAAAAGGCCTGTTTGACCTACACTTGAGAAAAGAAATGCAATATACTACACTAAAGCAGGCACTATCCACAAAGCAAAAAAAACTAAACTAAGATATTTGATTCTTCTTATGAAAAAGACCAAAACTATAGATTCATAAGAGAACAACATCCTGGCACAAAATATAAGAAAGGAAACTAGAATACATTTAAGGAAAATGGACCTAAAATCAATGTGAAAATTGCAGTCTGAAAGAAACAAGCAAACAAAAAATTGCAATATTGACCTTGAGCTACAGATAAACTGTTCCTCATACAAAAAGAAACTAAGATCCCCAAACATCTACCTACATAGCACCCATCCTATTTATCCATCACTATTATTCTGCATAAATAAAAGTTCTACATCTGTTTCTTCCACTTCTACACCCACAGGTCAGTGTTTCAGGAAATGCATCATATTTAATAAAACTGGTATCACTTGCTTATGTTTTGCCTGTGTTAAATAATATGGGGCAGCTAAGCTGTTTTTCATGCAATCTTCTGCGTAGTTCTCTGTATGTTACATGGATTGTTGTAATTATCTGTTAGCCAGGTTACTAAACATTATATGACATTCAGAAAAATAAAATGATGCAAACTTTGCAATAAATATTGGAAACAAAAAGTTGTTTAAAGCTTTGACGTCTTGCCATTGAAAAAACATGAAAAAAAAATCTGAAAAGTAATGTGCATTTAAATACAGGAACATGACCCAATCTGTTAGAGCCATGCTAAGGAAAACAGAAGTGAAAAGTAATGGAGACACATCATCATTTTAAAGTTCATCTGCCAGTAAACAGCTAGAGCAGATTAATTTGTTGAGAGAAACTGTAAGGATAGAAAGCTTTAATTAAGAGAGACAAAAGCTGGTTACACATAGAAGCATGGTCAGGACAGCCTTCTTAGTGTCCAGAGTAATGTCTAAAAGTTAGATAGATTAATTTCAAAGGAATTTATGAAATCAATACCACAATACAGCAGTCAATAGTTATTCTGTATTATTAACAAAAATATTGAACCTTTTGAGAGATGCAGAAATAGCAAAAGCCTCTGAACAATAGAGGAAGATTAAAATAAAAGTATTGTCTTTTTATCAGGATCTTTGTTCTTTTATAAATGTCTGTTATAAGTAACTATCTTATAATGTCAGTTTAAGAAACAATGGCAACTCTGAGGTATGGAAGAAACCTCTTCTGAACTCCCAGTAACAATGAAATTCAAAGATGACACCAGATTTTTTATCTAAGAGATCTCCTAAGATCCAGAGTTAGGAAAGCATGTGCAGTCGAGACAGCGTTAGACCATGAAGAGGGCTTTCCATAAGTATTTAAATCTCAAAGTCAGTGGATCTAATCAGAAGCATTAATGGTCAAAATCACTACCGCAAATCACCAGCAGGAGCAAAAGTATCAATCCTGCCTGCACCTGCAAAGAGATTATTCATCATTCCATGTCTGTACAACATTTTCAGAAGCAAGTACAAAATTAGCCTCCTAGAACAGGAATTATACATGAAAAGAGGTCAGGATTGAAAATGAAAAGCATGGGCAGTTACAGTTAAAAATCTGAAAAAGGTTTAAATTTAATTTGCATTTTTAAATGGACTACTTCCTTCCCTTGGCTCCCTTGCTATTCATCTTCTGGAGATGTCTCTGAATACAAACCTAACTGAATGTTTCTCTTGACCTTCATAACTTGTCAATAAAGTAAGAGACTTTCACAGACATAGCAGAACATCCCGTCCTGCCAAAAGAAAATCCCAAGTAAATTAAAGGATTGAAAATCTGGCTGCATGCCAGAGACAAAACCCTCATTTACCACAATTGGACAAAAACTCACTCCATCTGAACAGAGATTATTCAAGTGCAGAGCATCTATCAAGCCACTGCATACTTTTTCTACGTATCAGGAAGAAAGAAGTGTGTTTTTAACTCTTTTAGGCTTTATGTGGTTTCTGGTGTTATTGAAGGTATATCCACAATCGGTGAGGGGTGGGGTGTTTTCTGTCTTCTACAAGGTCCTCCATGACACAGCAAATCTTGCTGAAGAAGAGCGAGTGTCACAAGTCCAGTACCAGATACTCTCCAGAAACATACGTCAATCATACAATGTGTTGTAGCAATAAATTACCTGACAGTCAAGATGCTCATAATAGATTTATGGTGCACAGCCAGTGGACCTGCACACCATTCCTGATTTTCATTCCTTTAGCAAAAAAAAAAAAAGGTAGATTTTCAAAGACACCTAAGAACACTCACCCTGTTCTTCCTACAACTTCTTAACAGGAAACCAGACAAACTAAAAAGATTCAAATGTCCGGATATCTGTACCCATTCAGCAGTTCTGAAGTTCCCAGCAAAAATGTTTGGAAAAGATACCTGGAAAAGGTGCTATTTTCTTCTACATTCTGTGTTTAGGATGCATCTTTGTTTTCAAATGTTGATAACTTTTGCTCAGATTTATACCTACTGAAATTCAGCTCCAGAATCTTTTGAAATATGCATTTACCATCTTGATACCAGTGCCTTAATCTTCAGCAAAAAGACCAAATAACCTCTTGGAAGGCTATTACTTTTCTTATCTAATTGTGTTTTTTAAAAAAAAATATTAATCACCTGAGAGTTTACAACTTCAGCCTTGTCAAAAATCTCCTCTTCATCTGGAAAATACTCCCTAAATAAACTTCATTGTGTTTTGTTTAAATTCAAACTGTATAATAAAAGGAATCTCAAAAGGTTTAGTCATCAACTACAGTAATTTCACCATGTGCTCATTTCCACTGTAATCTTCAGCTCACTGTTAATGGGAAGGTATTTCTTTGTCTACTAAAGAAAATTTGCATTTCGTTAATATTAACCTTATCTTGATTATTCTACTAAAGCATTGCTACTGTTTAGAATGTCTATTGAAATGCGTACAGAGAGGGCCAAAAAATCTGCTTTAAAAGCAAATGCAGAAGTGTTTCCTATTAGAGTACACACATATACTGAAACTTTTGGCTATGCAATTTACCAGATGTCAAGTGAGAAATATTGTTTCCAAATATTCACTGAAATATCCCAGAGTCAAACCACTTTCCAATGCGATTTAGGCTGGACAACAACAATAGCTTCAGGGGATGTTCTTCTGTCAGTGAAACTAAATGCAAGTTTTGCCACTGACTTCGGTATAGAAACACACTCTAATGTAAATCAGAATTGTAGATACTCCCAAAAACCTATCAGATAACCAATTTTGTCCAAAATGTTTAGGATCAACTTGCTCAGGGTGCTTTAGGTTTCTGATATAATACAATTGATGCATCTAATAAAAAACCAGTTTAATAAAATCTAGTCAAGTCAGTTAAAACCTTCCCAATCACCTGTAGGGCTCAGCAAAACAAAGGGCAGGAGTTCTCTCTGACTAAGTTTAAATATGCACAACCTGCAGGGGACCACTGGCAGCAACCAGCTGTCATAAATAAACAAATGACCAGTGCTTATAAACTTCTGCTCTCGGCCAGTGAAGCACAGAGACCAGATCCTGCCGAAGGTCCCCAAGGGCCCTGCCTCGCTGCCGGCTGAAGCAGCTGTGGCAAAGCTTTTGATTTCAGCACTGCAGATCAAACAACAGGCACTGCAGCGTTAATCTCTACCATCTCCAGGAAAGCATTTGTTGAAAACTAGCAATAACGTGATACCACTAATGCTTTCCCACCACCAGCAAAAATAAAAACTCATCAGCACATTGTGAAACAATGCCCGTTCAACAGCGCAATCCTTCTTTACACATCTTGCTCTCCCCTAACTCAAAAACACGGGCAAAAGGTGGCAGTGACGCAGAAAGAGGCCCAAAGGGGCCAGCAGAAATTGCCAATGTTTCACTTTCATAGACAAGTGGAATAAGTCACCTGCCTCTAGGACAATGGAAGCAACATGTGCCAGTAAGATAACCTGCAGGAACCACAAGGTTTATTTTATACCAATCATTTGTTTCCAGGATATGCATTATTGGAGTCTTAAGCACCAATGCTTGAGAGCAGCTGGTCATAAAACTCTGCACTTCAAAATAATTAATAAAAATAAATCACTATAAACATAAATGCTGTTTTTAAAAAACAATACTGAAAAATTTTAACTGCCAGCTGATTCTGTGAAAATGTGTTTGATGACATATGATGTTTACTGATAGAAGGAATCAAAATGTATTTGCTGTCTGGAGTTGGTATGTTTCCCATGGTTATACATGTTCCAATATAGGAGGAGTACAGTAGAATTAACTGTTCTCCATCAGTCTGGTACAGTGAACTGAAAGCTGAGAAGAAAGAAGAATGCAGTCATCATGTATGTGGCCTGTGCTCACAAGAAATACGGAATGTTTTGGACAGCTGTAACGAAACCTAATTGAGTTCCTATTCACCTGTTATGAATCAGATTCCCTCCCTCTGCTCAGCTCCCAAATGCTCTTTCACATAAAGAAAGAGCAAACATGTACATAGAGATAGCTGCTGAAAAACTGACAACTGCTCTTGTCAGAAAGCAGGTGGATTATCAACTAATTTTGACTGTTGCCGTAAATTACTTGATAGCATAACAAGAAAAAGATGCAGTACTATGTAGAGATTATGGCTTTTTGAATGTTCCTTTTTAAACCTCTGTATTTAAAAAAATCAATATTCAGAAATATTTTCAGAATGTTATAGAAAATATATGGACTAATTTACACTGATGATTTCAGGTTTTTATTTCATCAGGAATTTAACTTGGCTAAATGCCTGAGAGGCCTAGTGTATGCAGAAAAGCAGACATCTCTTTGTCAGAGTTTGACATTTTTGTATGTTCCTTATGTGTTCCTGAAGTGGCTGCTTCTTCCTTGCAAGTGAGAAAATCCCCTTGAAACATGGTGGTACCGTAGCATGTCACAGATGCAATTCTTCCCAAATTCCACCTGACTCACTGATGATGATGTCCTGCATAGACACACATGATGTGGGGTTGACAGCTCGTACAGTTTCAACTTTCCTTTTTATTTCCCCAGAGCACGCATACATTTTTCAAGATAACATGCAAAGGTTTTTCTGAGTCATAAATTGCTACTCAGAGACCTTAGCTTGGATGCTGGTTTTGGAGCAATTTGCGTTATCAGTTGCTAGCTTTTCTCAATAGCTACAGGACCATCACATACAGAGGTAGCTATAAAGCAGGGGGGGGTTCTGCCTACCCCCCAGAACAAACTGGTATATTTAGCTAACAGTCTCATTTTGAATCTGAAACTTTGTCGAATCAGCATAGACTATAAAATAATTGAACTTTTATAGTTCTAGTTAAAACTTGGTGAAGACATACAACGTGCAAGCATGCTTAAAATGTTCATTAGTGAGCTCATGCATAAAGTGCACAGAGCTTCAGGGAAAATTCTAGAGACTATTTTTCTATCCAGCAACAGTTTTGTCTTCCACAGTGTGCTCTATCCATCGATAAACTGATAACCAGTTTACTGAACTATTTTAAGAATGAAAGTGCTATTGTGCATGACTCACATTTTATTAAGGTAATGACCATGATGCATTCTATTTAGATACGCATCTCATTGCTGAAGATGGTCTTGGCATGAAAGCAGCAATATACCTATGCTATTCCAGAGCATTACACAATCATAGAAGACATATCTATTTGTGGACAAAAGAAATGCTCATAATGGAACAAATAATTACAACTGCTACCATAATGCAATCAAAACACATTACTAGAGTGTAAGCACTAGAGTGCAAACCTTATCCAAATTATAGATACACACATGCCTACGTATGTAAATGAGGGGAATGGTTTCCAGGTTGTCCAAAAATAATTATTTAATCCATGTTTCTTGATTTTTTTTTTTTTGCCCTGCAAAGATTTAAATCATCCCATTTCATATTCAGATGTATTACGAATTGCATCTTGCAAAGCAGACATTCCGAGGTGATTAATCTCCAATACTATTTTGGACGAAAACTATCCATACTCTCAATTGTTGCTGCTGCTGGCAAGGCACAGGGAAGCACCTGGGCAGCGAGACTAGCAGATGAGGAAACCAGTGGCAAGTTCTGCTCACCTTCCTCACCTGAGTCATCCCAGTCAAAACCCTGGATATAGAAGCATGTGTGTGCATGGAGAAGGGAAGGTCGTGCAATCTTGTTATTTCTAGCATGTAAATTGAAACAGTAGTATTTAAGGTGCGTGTCTGAGGTGGGGGGGAAGTTGTCATCCCGTCGTCCCCCCCCCATTGACGCAAGGTGCCTGTCACAGCATAGACTCTACAGGCACCAGAGGCAATACCAAAATTTCCATCTGCTTCAAGGGGACAGGATCGGACCCCAGGCAAGCAGGAAAGGTAAGCGCTGCACTTTGAAGGAGCCCTTTAGCGCTTCAAAAATTTGGCTGTTAGGATAAGTCGCTTTGTCTTAAAAAGAATGACTAACAGTCAGACAGGGATGGCTGCAAAACCCAGCCTGCAGAAGCCAGCTAGGAACACTACCCTCTGCCTTGGCAGGCAGAGCTAGTAATAGGCAACTAAATCCCTACAAGCAAAAGGAAAAAAGAGAAACCCCCCACAATTCAAGCACCTGCTGAGGCAGCAACACAGACAAAATCCCAAAAGGGTTACTCAGGCAGGGTGTTCAATCAGGATCAATGTCCAGACCTTCAGCAGTGTGCTTATCCCAATAAGAAGTACTATCCAAGAAACACAAGAAAATAATTTCAGATATTGCTAACTGATGTGGATTGCTTTCAGATTACAAAACCAGAACCATCTTGTAAACATGGGAAATAACAGAGTATTCTGAAGAGATATCAGTCATGCCTCCACACTGCTTTACATGGACAGATTTCATATAAATATATATATTGAACATATACAAATATATAAAACCTGTTCCTGCTCTAAACATAGGATATATACAGCTTTAAATATGTATATATAAGAATGAATGAGAAATACATTCAGCCTATACAACTTCAATGCAACTAGGCATGCAGAGCACACGAACACTAAATAAGTATTTCCAGATAGTGGCACATCTTTTCTTTTAAAGAGATACATTAATCAATCTGAGGTAGCCTCAAACTGATGTTTATAGATAAAACCATTTAAAATGAGCTATTGATGGAGTTTATTTTCAGTAGTGCTGGGAAAAGCTACCAACCATAAGTACGAACAAGAGTCAAGTATTTAAAGGAGGTTTCAAGTTTGCTCCTTTCCCTGAATTTCAGCGCAGTTGTGAAAGCGACAGTGAAATCATGTCACTATTCAAAGAGTGAGCTGACAACATCTTTAAAGTTTAGAATAAACTTTTTTACTCCTTCCCTATCCATTTGATTAGAAACATCTGTACATCTGGGAGAAATGTGACTCTAGACAGAGCTGCTAACCAAACCAAAATGAGTTAGCACACAAATCCAGGGGCTGGATTGCTATAGAGGTGGCCTGTAACATCCCTCAGAATTGCCTGTGTGCAAGCTACTGAATAAAGACAAAAATAGACTCCTTGGTGCAGGCAAACAGCAAGTAAACTATTTTTAACTTGGGTCTTCAAATGCATTTTTAAGTCGCTTACATTTAGGAGAAATCCCCTAAGCATCTACAGGCAGTTTGACTTGATGAATAGGCATGAATAATACTTTTCACATGTTCTGCGTATCACATGCATATTATATAAAAATAAAGATTCATTTCTCATTACATTAAATGGATTTTAGGCACCCTCATGAGTCCGCTTAAACAAATTTTTATTAGTACAAATATATTTTTGGAAAAAAATTTGTGCCTACATAAATATATTTAAGGTACTACTAATCTCATTATATTGCTTTGTGGCAATCTCAAGAAATGAAAAAATAGTTAAAGTGCCTGCTTGTGGTCAAAACACACATCACAAACGCCCAGCTCACCAACTGGTCATATCTTCAACTGTGTAAGGAAACAGCCATCTATAAAACTAGCATTCATGACTGCAAAGCTAGTCCATTCAAATACACTGGATACTTAACTTCTGCCTATTATAACTGCCGGCTGAAGACAGTAAAACACATTGCAAGAGGGGATGGGGTACTTCTAATAAGAACATCTGGGATGCAAAGCAAGCATGACTGACCAAGTACACAGCTATTCCTCACATCAGAGCCCACTTCTGCCAGCTGTGAGCCAGTACCCTCCTGGCTTTTCTACAGCTGCAGAGTGGGAAGCATTTTACAGCCCTGCAGAATTTACGGGAGGACACAGGGGTCCGGCATGAGCAATAAGTAGCCTTACATTGAGTGCCCCACTTTGTCTTTTAGACAGACCTGAGGAAAGCCAGCTGAATGCCAAAAGATGATCTTTGCTGAGGCTTTGCTTCCCTATCAATCTGCTTCTGTGGGTTTCTACATAGATGTTGTGTATTTCTTCGCATTAGTCACAAGAGCAGTTCACCATGGAAGCCCCTAGGATTATTTGCATGATTAATCATGCCAGCAGAACACCTACAAACCTAAGCCTTCATGAATGATGGCTCTGCCTTCAAAACACTGGAGAAAATTTATGTCCACAGTGAGCTCTGTTTAAAACCGGCAGAAGCCCTTACACAAGCAGAGAAAAGAGGGAAAGAAAAGTTATGAACGTGAGGCAGCTCATGACTTTCTTGAATTGCTCTTTTTTCCACTCCCACAGTCTCAAAAGAAGGAACCAACACCTCAGTGGGCAAGGGAGTAACATTTTCTTCAAAATAAACTCGAGCAAAATGACCCATTCTCATCTCAGAAATAAATTTATAAGTTGGTCTAGTATCATGAATCAAAAAAGCAGAGGCCAAAGTCAACAAGTGTGAGATACGACCTACAAGCTGGGAAACACCAAGTGAAATACACTGAACCACAAAAGAATTTGGGTAGGCATTGAAGGGAGCGTAGATTTTACTAGCTGTAAAACCCTAAACTAGCCCCCAAACCGAAGATTTTCACCGAGTCCCACTTAGACAGGCCTGAATGCCTGTGCAGGCTTTCATTCTGTAGACAGAACCTTCACCTTTAGAAATACATTTTGCCAGCTTCTGTGCAGCTGAAAGAATCATCCTTGCCCATGGCTAACCTGTCTGATTATCAACAGCCACACGATCACACAGTTTAACTCCTCTCAGCCTTTCTCTGGAAACCTGTGGTAAACACTACTGATTACCTTTCAAACAGGCAGGTTCTTTTCAACTTAAAAAAAAAACCAAAACCAAGCTTCCAAGTACAATACATTTAAAGCAAAATGTTTGCAGAGTCCCGTTCCCACTAAGTCCAAGTGAGCATCTAGGAGTTAAGACCTGTGGATAACTGAATGCAAAAGCATGGCTTCCTCATACCTACAGACACACAGAGCAGCTCAGAGAAAGGATTATATTTTTTAAGGATTCAAAGATGAACACAATACCAAAAATGCAACAGTGCAGTTTATTATTTATGCAAATGAGGAACATTTGTTATAAGAAATGCTGCAGAATAACAAAGGAGAAGGTTTAGCTGCTGCAGGGAAGAGAAGCTGAACATTGGCTGCAAGAAGGAAAGGCTTGAAAAGAAGTGTATAGCTACTACTTCTTTTACATTCAGAGAAGTTTCCACTGTAAGGAATGGATTTACATCCAGGAGTAAGGACGTATTGTTCCCTAACAATCAGTGTTAGTCACGATGTGGCTCAAGACTAAGAAAATGTAAGAATAAAGCAGCTAAGCTTCTGCTGACCTCAAATTCATTTAAGATAATGCACAGCAAACCCAGAGCCTATGTTTTCATTTGCAAAACTGCAGGGTGCCACGGAGCTACTTTATCTCGTCTGTTGCAAGCAGATGTTGAGCAGATACTGCCTAGAAATGCAAACTGAAGACCCCAGCCAGTTCTGGACGGCTACCCCGAGTTGTGTTTGTGTCACCCTATGGTCTAGCCGATTACTCATGGTCTCATCTGCCAGCCGCTTTCCGCGACGACCAGATCACAAACCCTGCGGCCGGACCGAGCAAGGCTCGGCCACAGATCTTCATCCCGAGCCCAGCCACCATCCTGCTTCCGCCGAGACACCGGTACTACCCCGCAAGGCAGGAGCCAGGGAAGAAAACCCTCCTTCCCGGCGCGCCTCGGCG
>KZ505675.1:1380443-1414195 GCA_002844005.1 Limosa lapponica baueri
GCAGCTCCTCTGGTCCCCAGCCCACCGAGGCCGTGAACAGGGATCTTGTCCCTTCGTCAGCGATTCTGTTTCGTTCCCCCGAGATCTCCCTCGTCTGTCGTCTGCCACGCACGTCGCGTGCTCCTTTCGTCAATCAAAGTGGATAGCGTTGCTCACAGGTGGTCTGCAATAACCAGAGGTAGTTCACATGCTTCCTAACAAGTTCCTCACTGAGAAAACCCCCACCGGCTCTGCTGAGCTTGATGGGAGCATAGGCTTGAGCAAGGGTGTCATGCCCCAAATTCCTTCTAGGTGAAGCAAGAACTCCAGTCCCTGAATAGCTTTTCGTGTAAGGTGACACAGTAGTCAAGATTCAGTATTGGAAGAGCTCGCTGAAGAACCCAGATTTCTCACTTACAGATGAAACCTCCCATCTACTGGTTCATAGATTCCTCCCTGCCTCAGAGGTGCACCACCCTGACACTTCAGCTGGTTTCTCAGGTCCATGTCCAGTCAAGTGGGGAAAATGCCCAAGAGTGGAGAACCTGCAGCCTTGCTGGGCTTCCCCTGCCTAGGCACTGAACACCCTGCCAGGGAAGAAATATATCTTCCAGTCTCCCATGAGTGCCCTATATTGCAATGAGTGTCTTCTGCCTTAGGTGCACCTCTGAGAAGAGTCTGTTTCTCTCAGTGCCCTACCGTGAAGGAGCTGATGACAGCCAGATGAGCGCCCTTTCACCATCTTGTTCCCAAGCTGAACATAAGCATTCTTGCTGCCTGTTCTGCCATGTGCCATGCTCCAGCCCCCTCTGCATCTCAATGGCCTCCACTGGACTTGCTTGATGGAGTCTGTCTTAAGATGACCTGGGGAGCCCAAAATGAACCTGACATTTGCTGATGCTGAACTCCAGGAGCTTCCCATCAGCCCATTCTCTGGCTTGTCAAGGTACCTCTGAAAAGCAGCCCTCTTCTCCAGTGTATCCACCATTCCCCTCACTCTGGGACCATCTGCAAACTTGCTGAGAAGACACTCAGTCCCATCATCCAGGTCATTAGTAAGGACATTACACAGTCTTGGCCTCAGTATCAGTATTTCAGAGGGACAACACTAGTAACCAGCCACAAGCTAGACTTTGCATTGCTGATTAAAACACTTTGAACCCCAAGCTCTAGACAAATTTCAATGCATCTTCTAGTCCACTTATCCAGTGCATATCCTTCCCATATCCCAACCTACTTGCCAGTTTTCACTGTATCTAAACGCAAATCTAAAATCTACAATGCATGTAGACAGCAGCTTTGACCAGTGGCATGCTATAATTGGGTATAAGGGTATATGAACTCAGAGTATAAGAAGTAACCTCCTGCTTCTTCCCCAGGATGTGCACTTCAGCATCAGGCTCCTGAATAAGCCCTTAGCAGTGAATAAGAAGGGAAAAAACAAAGAATAATTTTCAAAATTTTTTGCAGAGAATACTGATTACTTCAATGCATCCCTAATTTGAGCAGTGCCTAACAAAGAGGTCTGATTTGCACTGAAATCTGTGATTGGAGCTCAGATATTTCTAGACAGCACAGCTTGTCGATAATTTTTGGCTTTCTGAAAAGTGACGCCTTGAAAACTTCCCCTAGCAAGCAGGCCACCCTAACTGATCATAGGCCCATGACCTAAATCCACCTTTGCTATGTGATCTGACTCCTTGAATTTAATGCCCAGTCTGCTCAAGGTTCCCATGTCTCTCCCTCTCATTTTAATAACAGAACTAGTGCTTATTATTTAAAATATTGGACAACCTAGCAGGAAGTGACCCTTTGTATAAGAAAATGCTCCTACATATATTTATCTTTTTCTTTTCACATGTACCTGCATTGTTAAAATAAAATGAAAGACAGGTTCTCTCCTTAATGCCAGCCTGTGTTCACTAATTCACCCCAGAGCATCACTAAGCTTGGGTTACAGTCAGCATCTAAGTAATTACTATTCTGGGGGAAAGTCTCAGTTTAGGAAAGCATCTCAGTACATGTTTACGGTTAAACATGTGCTTAAACCTACAGCTATTCAACAAAGCACTGCAGCCTCTACTTGAGCATGTGCTTAGACATCTTGCTGACTCAAGGTTTTAGTCTAGAGTGAAAAAAGCAAACCTACATTTCATCCTGCAGGTGTAGTTAACAAAAGCACCCAGAAAAAAGTGACAAAAAGTAGTTCCATTTGTAGCATGGTTACAAAGTTACTTACAGTGAATTCAATTCCCCCAGCACACCTATGTAGTAAGAATTATGAATCATATAAATGGATATTCCCATGGCTTTTACAAAACCCCCTCATAGCTTCATGCAGATGGCAAAATCAAAGCAAACGCTCAGTACAAGGCTTCAGTACATGTATCTTTCACTCTCTGGTTGACAAGGAAGCCACAGCTTTTCTGTCAGCTCTAGTGGTACAACTCAGCAAGCCATTTGCTTGATTGGCAATGCTGAGCAGATAACAAGAAACAGGTCCTGACAAAGCCTCTTGCATCTCAAGGGTTTTATGAACAGTTGTCAAGACTTCTGTATGACTAAGTAGATCTACACAGATCTACACTCACATCCTCAGAACAAGTCTGAAACTTCAAAGGCCTGTGTAACTCATGTAAAGTGTGTGCTGACAAAATGGATCAGACAAACTCCAGACAACCACTCCAGACCAAAATATTGTCATACTTCCACTTGTAAATATCAGGCCCACTGCAGAGAGCAATGTCTGTGTTTTATGAGTAGCTCTTTGTCATTCATGCTACCCATCACCAAAGGGTCCCTCTCACAGTCCCCCTCACAACAACCTGTGTCGAGATGTGCAGATTGCAGGACTTTCACTCCTTCTGCCCTTTTATAGCATCTATGGACAAAACAGAAAGAGCAGAATCATAGAATCATAGAATGGTTTGGGTTGGAAGGGACCTTAAAGATCATCAAGTTTCAACCCCCCTGCCCTGAGCAGGGACACCTCCCACTAGACCAGGTTGCTCAAAGCCCTGTCCAGCCTGGCCTTGAACACTTCTAGGGATGGGGCAGCCACAGATTCTCTGGGCAACCTGTTCCAGTGCCTCACCACCCTCACAGTAAAGAATTTCTTCCTTAGATCTAATCTAAATCTCCTTTTTTTCAGTTTAAAACCATTACCTCTCCATCCTATCGCCACATTCTGTCGTAAAGAGTCCCTCCTCATCTCTCCTATAGCCCCTTTTAGGTCTCCCCGGAGTCTTCTCTTCTCCAGGCTGAACAACCACAACTCTTTCAGCCTGTCTTCATAGGAGAGGTGCTCCATTATCAGGTGCGCTCTGATTATCTTCGTGGCCCTCCTCTGGACCCATTCCAACAGGTCCATGTCCTTCCTGTGCTGAGAACTCCAGAGCTGGATGCAGTACTCCAGGTGGGGTCTCACCAGCGTGGAATAGAGGGGTAGAATCACCTCCCTCGACCTGCTGGTCACACTTCCAGGTCCTTCTTGATGGCATTCCTTCTCTCCAGCATATCGACTGCGTCACACAGCTGGTGTCATTGGCAAACTTGCTGAGGGTGCACTCAATCCCACCGTCTATGTCTTCAACAAAGATGTTAAACAGCACTGGTCCTGGTACCGACCCCTGAGGAACACCAGTTATCACTGGTTTCCACTTGGACATTGAGCCGTTGACTGCAACCCTTCGAGTGGGGCTATCTAGCCAGTGCCTTATCCACTGACTGGTCCACCCACCAAACCCGTACGTTTATGTTGAAGTTGAGCAGGTGCTGACCGTCTCTCCCTCTGAACCTGCACATAGTGGCAGTAGCTGTGGATGGGCTGCAGCAGCAGCGGTAATTTTCACCATGCTGTATCCTGGAATCAAAGATGCCTAACCCTTGTTCCCAGCTGCTTTGAGTGTAAGGGGAAAGTATGCCAATTCTTACAGGTACTCAGTGTCTGGAAAAACTGAACCGCCACCCCATTCAGCATCCTTCAGGCTTAAACTTTCCTATCCCCCAATTAGCAGACCTAGAAAAGACCCAAGTCCCTAAGAACTGAGTTATTTGCCACTTTTGGTAACTACCGTGTACTCGCTGCCATCTTCATCAGCTTATTTGGCTCTCTGTAATGTTTTAATTTGATGGCATTCAGGAATGGGAATACTTCACACTTACAAAAAAAAAAAAAAAAGGCTGAGGCCCAGTTTTGACAATGTATGATTAATGGCAGGCAATGTTTGGAGCCGAAATATCTCTGGCACAAAACTCCAGAGTTTTTTTCAGCTGCTTGCATGAAAGTGAAGCAGCCACATTAGTTATCAATTGCAACAAAGGTTAAAAGCAGCACAAAAGCAGGGACTTCTTTAGGTTATAGGAAAAAGTGGCCAGGTCCCTCTACAGCACACATATGCCATGCTTTCATTGTTTTAAGTGGAGAACACAAAAGTAAACATTGTAGTTTATGCATAGAATCATAGAATTGCCTAGGTTGGAAGGGACCTTTCAGATCAAGTCCAACCATCAACATAACACTGATGAAAAACATCACTAAACCATGTAGGAAAAAGCATAGGATGGGGTGGTGGGGGTTGTCAGGGGGTACAACAAAGGCCAAGTGAAAAAATGAGACACATCCTGTTTCCCCTAAAGAAAAATGAGTATCCACAAAATATCACACAAACCCCAGGTGCTACAGAGTGATGAAGCAAGAAGCACATGAATTCTGCTTTTTGACCTCTTCTCCTGCTGCAGAATGACAGTAGCGGAGATGGCAACACTACAGCAAGAAATACGTGGGGGAAGGCTGAAGACCAGCCTTGCATGGAGGGACTTTGAATTGCTTTTGCTCATTTTTCAGCACATTTTCTAATAGAAGATTCTGAAACAAGTGTTTGGTAGAAACATGGAAGTGATAAGAAGTGGTCCCTTGTGAGCTCAGGCAGCCATGTCAAAATACTCTTTTTTAATAATCATTCTGAGCTCCATTTTAACAGAAGCTATGGAGGTTTTGGCCAAAATACTTCCTTTGGAAAGCTATCGCAGAATCTTATTTCTCTACCAGTAAAAGATTCTTCTAACTTGCAGCCTAAAAAGAATCATAGAATTGCCTAGGTTGGAAGGGACATTTCAGATCAACTAGTCCAACCATCAGCCTAACACTGACATAAAGCATCACTAAACTGTATCACTAAGCAAACCATATCACTAAGCATACATACTCATAAATAAATAAACAAATAGATACTTATAAATAAATAAATACATACATACTCAGCACAAGAACAACAATTATAACCTGGCTGACACCATTCTTTATCTGAAATAAATCTGTTCTCCCCTCTTCCTGCTCCTCAGTGTTTATGAGCAATTCAGCATTGCCTCTCAGTCTTCATCCTCATGGGCAAAAAAAGACCACATATTTCAGCTCCGCTTCTAACAGGGACCATCCCTCCTTTCTGGTGATTGCTTTTCCAGCTTTGCCCACCTTGATCTAATATCAGTCCGATGGGTTTTGGGACACACACCATTCCAACCCTAGTAGCTGGTGGCCAAGACCCCTCTCTACTCCAGTCACCTGCACTGAGACCCCACGCTTTGGTGATGTGATACCACAGGCATGGAGACCCACACCCCAAGCCTGATTCCAGTTGCTGGCACCAAATCCATCACACTGGTCCTCCCAGTAGCTGGTAGGTCATCCTTGCAGCACCCATGCACATGGGATAGAGAGTGAGTCTACGCAGGTAGTTAAGGAAAGATTTGATAAGAAGGACAGTTTGCAGTGATCAGGTGCCAGGCTCAGTCAGACTAACGTAATGACAAGTCTTGGCTTACACACAACTGGCTCCTTTTAGATTCATAGAATCATAAAATTGTTTTGGTTGGAAGAGACCTTTAAGATCATCAAGTCCAACCATTAACCTGGCACTGCCAAGTTACCCCTAAACTATGTCCCTCAGCACTATGTCTACATATCTTTTAAATGCCTCCAAGAATAGTGACTCAACCACTTCCCTGGGCAAACTGTTCCAATGCCTGACAACCCTTTTGGTGAAGAAATTTTTCCTAATATCCAATCTAAGCCTCCCCTGGCATAACTTGAGGCCATCACCTCTTGTCCTATCACTTGTTACTAGGGAGAAGAGGCCAACACCCATCTTGCTTCAACTTCCTTTCAGGTAGTTGTAGAGGGCGATAAGGTCTCCCCTCAGCTGCCTTTTGTCCAAACTGAACTCCTTTCAGAGAGCTGACACCCCTTTCTCTCTCCTCTTCCCTCCTCCTCCTTTATTCCTCCCCAAATCCTGTCCCATGCACATTTCCTCAGCACCTGCCACAGTCACACCAACCCCTCCAGCATCCTGCACCCTGGGGTTTTCATCCTTAGAAGTTGCAAAGCCCCAGTTTCCCTGTTGTTTCTTGATAGCCCATCAATTACTGTGATTGACCAGGTTTGACTCTCATCTTTGTTGCCATTACATTTCTCTGTCATGTTTGTGTCTCTACATGTCTTTATTCATGGCTTCCCTCTTTTCCTTATTTTCTCATCTGACAAGGAGTTTGGCAAGGTAATCTCTTCACAGCTTCTAGCACCAGACCTCTCACATCCTTCCAAGACCTTACGCCTCTTTCTTTCTTAGTGTCTAACACAGATAAGAATTCAAAACCATGGAGAAATTGAGGTACCATGGGAAATGTTCCCCATTTGGACAGCAAGTTTAGAAGGGAGGCAAGCATAGGAAAGGTCTCAGGAGTTCAGCTCCCTGCTGGACCAGCCTGAAAAGACTTAAATTTGGGATTATTGAGATGTCCTATTTCCATGAAAATTGTCAAAATAGTCCAACATTTATACACACACACACACTTTGTCACAATTTTGCTTTCTGTTTAATCCTGATCCAGAATGAAAACCTGCATTTTTACCCACGACTGTAGCTTGAGTTTTCCAAACAGCTCCAGTTACTTTTTTACAAGGAGTAACTAGACCTCTTCATTTTTCACTACATCCTTGGGACTTGGAATGACAGAAAAAAAGGAAGAGACAGAGACAAAGACTAAGAAGACAAAACATATCCCTACAGACTAAAAATCTAACCAAGAGTTTGTCTGAATCAACTTCTTAACAGCAGCTCACAGTTTTTTTTGTTGTAGCCTGTATCCTTGCTTTTGAAGGATAATTTTGAGTGAAGAATTAATTTGAAATGTTCACTGGAGTTTTTTTCAAACCATGAATTTCTTGCAATACTGTCTAAGAAAAACACTCAGCAGGCCGAGCTTCATTAGAACTACTTCCAAAAGCACCGTGTAACAAAGATACTTGCAGAAATGTAGTTTCTTTGTACCTCATTGTGAAACACAGTAGAGCAGTAAGAGGTATAAAATAAATGATGTGTGCACAGCACAGAACCACAATTGTAAACTTCTTCAACAGGCTGCATACACCTGCTCCGAAATCATCAACAAGCATTTTGTTTTAGTTTTTTTTTTTTTCCTGGGATTACATACATTAGCTTTGCCAGAGGCAAAGTTAAAATTACAATGTTCATTTGTGGCATGTGAAACGGGCAGAATGATACTGCTGTTTGCCACAAACAGTTAGTTTGACTTAATATGAGCTTTATGATGACAGCGTGGGTGTTTACGAATGTGGCATTAGAAGATATGAGACAACCCAGCTGAAATGCACATGGCCTTTTATCTCCCTCTGGTGGCTCGATTGCTAACCATTAGTCGACTGCTGCCTCTGATCTGGCGGGGCCAGCCTGTCCAGGCAACCCCACTTTGTATATTCACAAACATTAAGGGTTTAACCCCAATGGTAATTTTCTCTCGGGCATCTTGGAAAGTGTTGGCACTTGAGGGTTTTAACTGCCTGGAGCTGCATGTCTCGAGCGAGGTCCCTTGCAGAGCAACCAGCATTCTCACTCCTGTGTATTTCCATGTCCCTTCTAGAAGCCATCCATGGGACAAAAATCCCAGGAGTCTCTGGCTCAAAAATTTGTGGAGCCTAACCCAGGGATTATTCCTTGCCTCGGAAAAGACACCTTACTTGCTTTGTCCAATATGCAAGGGTTGTTTTTCTAACAGATTACAGAAGACAATGCATCAAGAACCTTTCTCCTTAGCATATTAATTGTGTTTCCTTTCCCATAGCAGACAGAGAAAAGCACTTTTTAAGTGTAATATTTTATGCTACTGACAGGAACAACCTGATAGTATTTTTTTTTTGAAACAGAGAAGCAGACATATGCTGTGTGTTGATAGCTGCTGCAAAACAAATGCTCTGTGGAGAGGATCTAAACTTCTCTCCAACTTTCCTGTACACTGATAACTCTGTAAGAATATTATGTCATAGAAATGCAGTTTCCAAAGTATCTGTTCTGTTTTTGAAGTCTCCCAGCACTTTGGATCTGCGCATCACTTTGCAAAGGGGTTGATGTGGAACAAGCAAATACGGAAATTCCTGTTCATTTCAAGTCTGAGTCTGAATGTAATACCAAGGGATAGAGCACAATGTTCCAAAGGTGGGCTTCAGGATGCAGCATATATTGTAATGGCACTAAAATAAAAGCCTACTTTTCTCATTAATTTTGCCAGAGAGAAATCCATGCACCTCACCAAACAATGAACACAAGAGACTGCACAAAGACCCTCCTCAAATTGTGACAATGCTAAATGCTTTCTTCTCCCTGTGCAACTGACTTCAGATAGAGCTGATCCCCTTGTTTATTTCCCTCTGGAAAGAGGAAAAATATGGTTTCACACCTAACCCATGCCCAAGAGCTGCTCATATATCAATCAAGCCACAAGACAGCTTTGAAGATAAAAAGCACACATGCTCAGTGGAACAACCCACCTGCTTTCTTCAGTTCCAGCACTCCACTGAGATGTACACAGGTTTTAAAGGGAAAATCAGGCTTTCACAGCATCCTTACTAAGCCAAGTTGACATTCAGATACAAATTAACTACAGATGCCACAGAACTAGCCTGCA
Source organism: Limosa lapponica baueri (assembly GCA_002844005.1). Taxonomy (NCBI): domain Eukaryota; kingdom Metazoa; phylum Chordata; class Aves; order Charadriiformes; family Scolopacidae; genus Limosa; species Limosa lapponica. The sequence continues at coordinate 1,389,402 of KZ505675.1, forward strand.
GAAGTCATGTCCTGCTTGATTTGGAAAACCTAATTGATAAGGTACTAAGTATAATTATATTTACTTCAGCTGGAAATCTCTTCTTCTCCCAAGGAAACAGTATCAAGAAAGCTATACATAATAAAATGCAGCTTTTAGATAAAAATATCTAACATTAATCATACATCAGCATGCTTCGTTCAACAATACTTCAGCTTATCTCCTGTGCAGTGGTTTGGTTTACCCTTTAACACCAAATAAACAAGTAAACACGAACAAGTAAAGTACTTTCCTAACAAGAAACAATTTACCAGAAAAGCAATTGCTTTGAAAGCATTCTTTCTGACCAAGATTTGTCGTGTCTGCCTTCTGCCATCCCATTTTGGCTGCTTTGATTTTCTTACCTGACACAAAAGATTGGTGTTCAGCCAGCAGATTTATTGGTGGAAGTAAACTGACTTGATTGCCTTTCTGTGTAGGTGAGAGCCAGGACCGAGAGTACTCACTCCGATCCTATGCATCACAAGGAGTGAAGAGTGCCATGAGTTTCTGCAAATCTGTCCATGCCCCTGAGGGGATGAGTAATGGAGGAAATGTCTGCAGAAAAGTTTCATGTGCCTGCATCAAGTAGCAGTCCTTCCACTTGCTGGTGATTTTGGAAATAAGAAGGCTCTGGCAGGTTACTGGTTCTATTTCTACAAGATGCTGCTTATTGCTAACTAGCATGCAAAGATGCTGCTCTGGGGGAAGAGAAACAGAGATTCAAAGAATGGTTAGAGTTGGAAGGGACTTTAAAGATCATCTACTTACAATCCCCTTGCCACAGGCAGGGACACCTTCTGCAAGACCAGGTTGCTCAAAGCCCCATCCAGCTTGGCCTTGGACATTTCCAGGGGCGGGGCCAGACATTATCAAGCCAATGCTTGTATCCCGCCATGCTTTAGATGGGGAGCTGCACCAAAAGCCTTTCTTTAGGAGATACAGGCGGAACTTCTTGTCACCACAGCAGCACACAATGGCTGGAGGAGGTGCAATGTATACACCACCATCACTGAGACACATAAAAGTCCTGCAAACACAACAGAGGGACACTTTAATAATACAGTAACACAGGAGAGCTTTAGGAATCTAAACATGATCTCAGTGCATGCAAAGCAAGAAGAGATGTATAGATTTGGCACCTCAGAACATGGTTTAGTGGTGGACTTGGCAGTGTTGGGTTTATTGTTAGACTCAATGATCTTAAAGGTCTTTTCCAAACTAGATGATCCTGTGATTCTATGATTCTAAGGTAAACCATTCAGAAGCAAATGAGAGCAAGGCCTTGACCAAGCTGCTCACCTCGGCTTCCCCAAATGGAAGAGAAACTCCTAAAGAAAGCAGAAGGGCTCTTGCCTCCTTCCACTAGGACACTTTATTTAGTCCCACATAAGGTTGAAGCCACAAGTTGCCCAAGCAACAGATGGTCCATAGCAGCTTAAGAATATCTGGAAGGTGAAGGCTGTGTGACATTTCTCCTCCCTACCACCAATCTCGTGGATTTACAGAGATACTGCAGGAGAATGGCTGAAGAAAGCAAAGGAGTCATGATGTGCATTGCATTTCCTGGGACTGTCATGTTGTTCTTCAAATCAGGCCTTGAGATGCTTTTGAAAGTATTGTTTGAAAATTAATTTGTCACAAATCACCCCACAAAACACAGGACTGTTTCCTTCTGTCCCCAGAAACTGACATAACTACTTCAAGCCTGACTTTTAGTTGTTATCCAAGTACAGGTCCTATGTATTAGAAATATAATGGTTTTTAAATTGACATTTCATTCACTTGGTTGAAATACATGCAAAGAACGAAACATTCATTTTTCCTGTGTAACTGAGACTTAGTCTTTCTCCTGTGATGAAATTTGTGAACTGGGCTTGAAAGGCGCTAGTGCAAGGCTTTCAGCTTTCAGGGAAGCTACCCAGATGCAAAAGTAGAGTGTTGGTTCCAAAGTCCATTTCAAGAAACACCAAGTTGACTGCTTTCTAAAAACAGCAGGAATTAATCTTTTAGGACAACTACAGATGAGTCAGACAAACAAGAATTGGTCACACGTGCTTGACTTTCAGGAGACCGGCAGTGCCAAGACTGTCTGAACAGGGGAAGATCTTTTTCCCCTCCAACTTTTTTCTAACTTAAAAACTCTAGTGAGATTTAGGTGGGATACTCATATCAGGCAGGTCCTTTGAAAAAGGGTGGATTAACCTTTTTGGAGTGCATATACTGGATGATCAGCACAGCAAACAGTACAAATGGAGAAAAAGGCCAGATCACACATTACAGAAGAACATTGGTCACAAATAATAGCATGTTCTGAGAGATGAAAGAGTTACATTTTTTCCAACTTTTCAGGGAGAAAGAACTTATCTGAATTAGATGGAATTGACCTAGTTTTGGTTTACGTGATTTTCTTTCTTTTTAAAAAAGTACAGGTAGATCATTACAGGCCTGACTTCCCAAGCCCTTAGTCCCTTACATTAAATAGCTTTTGGAATTGGAAGTCCATATAAATTTGCACTGATGAATTGCACTGATGTCAGAGAATGCCATGGTCAGTTGATAAAAGATGTGACAAATAGCCCTAAATTATTACTTTTACAGACTGCCATTAAAAAGAAAGGAAGTTCCTCTGCTGTCGTTAGTGACTATAAAAGCTTATGTCCCAAAGCCTGAAATGATTATGCAGGAGAATCATTCCTCTGCCTAGTTTCTTTCTTCCTGTCCCCACAACAAAGCCAGTGGACCACAACTCTGTACCATGATCTCTGGTCATCCCACCCACAACAACCAGAACGGGTAACTCAATATTAACTGTTTAAACTTCAGTACCCATCCCATCTAACACCTGGCTTCACTTTACCATCTCTGTGGACTTCTTCCCACCACACATTCATATCCAACAGGATATCCAGTTATTTTGAAGACTACTAATTCGGACTGCAACAGCTGATGCTTGCACTATGTTAGCCTGGCTTCCTGAGGACATTCAGCCTTGTTTCATCTGCACTCACTGACCTCTAGCAACTTCAGGGCTTCTTGTCCTATTGTGCTGTGGTGGAAGGTTTTCAAAGATTTCTTTCCTACCCTTTTAACAAAGTAATAGTATTATTATAAGAAGAATATTGTAATAGTGCCCATAATCATGGAGAAAAGCTATTGTGGAGGCTTAGTCCTTGGACAACAGAAGATAGAATCATAGAATCATTTAGGTTGGAAAAGACCTTTAAGATAATCAAGTCCAACCATTAATCTAACACTACCGAGTCCGCCATTAAAACATGTCCCCAGATGCCACGTCTACAGGTCTTTTAAATACCTTCAGGGATGGTGACTCAGCCACTTCCCTGAGCAGCCTGTTCCAGAGCTTGACAACATTTTTGGCGAAGAAATTTTTCCTCATAGCCAATCTGAACCTCCCCAGCACAACTTGAGGTCATTTCCTTTTGTCCTATGGCCTGTTACTTGGGAAAAGAGACCAACACATACCTCACTACAGTTTCTTTTCAGGTAGCTGTAGGGAGCGACAAGGTCTCCTCTCAACCTCCTTTTCCCCAGATTAAACAAGCTCAGTTCCCTTAGTTGCTCCCCATAAGTCTTGTTCTGTATACCCTTCACCAGCTTTGTTGTTCTTCTTTGGACACACTCCAGCACCTCAATATCTTTCTTGTAGTGAAGGGTCCAAAACTGGACACAGTATTCAAGATGCAGCCTCACCAGTGCCAAGTACAGGAGGACTATCACTTCCTTCATCCTGCTGCCACGCTATTTCTGATACAGGCCAGGATGCCATTGGCCTTCTTGGAAACCTGGGCACACTGTCGGCTCATATTCAGCCAACTGTAGACCAACAGCCCCAGGTCCTTTTGCACCAGGCAGCTTTCCAGTCACTCTTCTCCAAGAGGGGTTGTTGTGACCCAAGTGCAGGACCAGGCACTTGGCCTTAATATCTATATATTAGATGCAACGAACAGAAACACAGCTAGCTTTACAGAAGGAGAAGCTTTATGGGGAGCTTGTGGGGCCACAAAAATGATCAGAGGGCTGGAACATCTTTCCCATGAAGAAAAGCTGAGACAGTTTGGGTTGTTCAGCCTGGAGAAGAGAAGGCTCCAGGGAGTCCTTATTCGGCCTTTCAGTACTTAAAGAGGCTTATAAGAAAGATGGGGACAAACTTTATAGCAGGGCCTGCTGTGATAGAACAAGGGGTAATGAGTTTAAACTAAAAGAGGGTAGATTTAGACTAGATATAAGGAAGAAGCTTTTTGCAACGAGGGTGGTGAAACCCTGGAAGAGGTTGCCCAGGGAGGTGGTAGATGCCCCATCCTGGAAACATCCAAGGTCAGGTTGGATGGGGCTCTGAGCAACCTGATCTCATTTAATATGTCCCTATGACCTCTAAAGGTCCCTTCCAACCCAAACTATTCTATGATTCTGTTGTTTCTATTGGACATGAGGAAAGTGCAAACTTGGTGTATTTTTGACTGGTACTAACGCAGCAACTGGGAATGCTTAGGGACAAAGGCTTCTAAATTTCTTCCATTATTTGCATTTAAGCAAATTGTAGAGCTGATTCTCTGAAGTGTTGAAACATTTTCTCACAAATGTTGAGAATCAGAACTTATAAGGGAAAAAGGAAAACCTGTGAAATCCTGAAATCCTCTCTTCTCCTGCCAGACCTACCCAGGTTGGGGAAAGTGGTATTGGCTCTTTGGTGACTTAGCCAGCATCAGAGTCCCTCTAGCAGAAGGGAGCAATTAACAGTTATGCTTGAGCTGTCCCCTGTGGAAACAGAGCAGGAGAATGGAAGTATGCGCCACCAAGCTGCTCAGATATGGGATGCAGGAAGACATCTGGGGAGGGACAAAGAACAGCAATTTTTCACCCCTTAGTACTTCACCAAGTGGTTACTATGCAAGTGTACAATTGGTGTGGTATGAGACATGCTATATGTATTGTAAAAATCTTGACTGTGAGCCAGCTACCTAAAGCTCTGCTGACATCTGGTGCTGAAAGAAAATGAGTATGAATTTTTCAGTGCAATTAAGTTCTCAAGTTTGAAGCAGTATCTTATGGGACAAAAGCTGCATTTCTTCAGCCTGTCTCCCAAAGCAGCAGTCTTCCACACAGTCTGCCTTGCATGCACACATGTATACAGTCTTGTTCACACAGATCCTCTTTAGGAATATTTGAAGTGAACAATGAGCCAGCAACTGAATAATAATCAGTGGAAACATCTGATTTTTGTCAAGATTTGAGTTACTTATAGAGCATAGAACTTGATTTTGTAATTGAAGTTCCCTAAAATTGGCACACAGTTTGTGGCTTGCAAAATACTTCTTGAGAGAACTGACTAAAATACAAGAAATATTTATGCATTTTGTCTTCAAAATCTGGTATGCCTTAACCTTCAGTTAAAGCATAGACTCTTAAAAAAAGAGTCTAAATTTGAGTACAGAAGCTTCTGCAGATCTCAAAGTCTAAGATTTCTGTCCAAGTTTGGGGTCTTAATTTTTTTTTTCCATTAGATTTCTATTCTTTACTTTGAAACCTGGCAGTATTGAAAGGTTTGTTCCAACATTATCCCTGCTCAGAAAGCCTTCACTTGTAATGTGGTGCCCTGTAAATAAAATGTAAAACAGAACACTCAATTCAGTAATGCAAGGACTTAGCATAGCAAACACCACAGTGGCACATGACAAGAATTGTTCATTAAAGAGAAATTTTGTAGGCTTGGACTTGTTCTTCAAGCATTTAAAAGCAGTAAAGGAGATTTTTTCCTTTCCCACCTTGTGCCTTGCAAATAATTAATTAGTTGTATTGAATAACATAATACATGATTTACTGGATAGACAATGATCTATCTAGTATCTTCTTTCCAACATCCAGTAGCAGATGTTGGATTAAATGAAAAACTACCATAGACTGATATTCCCTTCAGTTTCCACTCACAAATTCCAGCTATCAGTGGTTCATGAGCTAAGACTAACCCTAAATCTAAAACCTATTCCTCTTTGCTTAGTAGGTCTAACAGCTCCACTAATTCAGCCTATTCATTTTTTAACTCTTTTACACATTTGTCCAACTTGATGACTGATGACAAGAAGTTTCATAGTCAGTCTCTACAAATGTATCTTTCAGAAAAGTAAGAGTGACTCCAAGAGAGAGGCTATAGGTTTTTATAGCCATAACATCCTCCTCTCCAATAGCTAGGGCTGGGTAAGGCTTTCTACTTTTGCACAAAAGGCATCAAGTATTCTAACTTTGCTACTGAGTTAGCCAGACCTTACACATTTCTTTCAACTTTGATTCTCCACCCATTTCTGTAGGTCTAAACACAGCAGTTGACAGGAACAGAACTCAAGATGATTTATAAATCAATGTTGTTTTTTAACATTCCATTTTTGTGAGACAATCTCAGAACAAAATTATTTCAAAACCTCTTAATTTTTAATGCTCCTGTAAACTTCCAGGAGGCATGAAATTGATTAAATATATCAGTTAACCAAAAGAAAACATTGCTGGAAATTTTTCCATGCTCCCAGAAAACTGTCATTTTTTTCCTTTCTAAAGATAAAGGGTGACTTATCTGCCTTTAGGTTGTTGAAGCTCATGTGTTACACAGACACTCAGGATGAAATCATACAATTTAATGCAAAATGGCCCGAAACAAAAGCCAGCACCATTTCCATGTAGGAAAGTTGTGACACGTAATAGAAACATGTTAAGTAGCCTGGGCGGATATCATATATTTGGATGTTACAGTGCTTGTGAGGGCCTTCCATGGAAAATCTTTGAGGAAAATACATAGGCATGGAATGGAAAGGGGAAATACTGTGACAGATAAAACTAGGCAGGAGAAGCCATGAGAATGAACAGCCAGCCTTCAACATGGCAAAGCATATGCTACATTCAGGCATGGTTTGCATCATGAAGAAGTTAGTTAGAACATAATAGTGAAAGCTGAACTAAGACTAAATCATTGCTTTGAAGTGCAAATGAACCACTATGCATGGGGGAAAATATTCTCCTCTAAATTATATTTCTCATGCTTTAGCTAGAAAATGAGCTTCAAGCTGGTTTACAAATAAGTGCAGGATTTGATTTATGAAACCTAATCTTAAACTGTGATAAGTTTTTGTCCCCACTTCGCTCAGTAATGGAGTAACTCAGGCCCTTCCCATACGCTTAAACTCACCTATTAGTCTTGCTCATAGGCTACTGCTGAAGAATTCTCCTCATTTCTGTATGTTCCTAACTGAAAGATTCCTTAATTGCAGAAACTGATGCAAAATGTCCTCGTAATTTCATCAATAACCATGGTCTCAAAATGTTTGGCACCTCTCATTCATACGCCAAAAAAAAGGCCATAGGCAGGAAGTGCAATTAACCTTCAGCCTATGCCTCTTTCTGCAGTGCGCCTCTGCCTGTCTGCAGTGGGGACTCTTGTCTTCCCTGAGCACAGCTGAGTTTCCTTCTGGGAGCAAAGAAATCCATAGGAGCTCAGAGAGGGGGATCTGCAGCACAGTCCCAAGCTGTGTCCACAGGGTGAGAGAGCCACCACTGAAAGCATGCAGTTCTTCGAGCACTTTCTCAAAAGGAAAAATTTTATAGACAACCCTGCCTGCAAAGAAGTATTATTGCCAAAGTAGCCATTCCTCCCAAACATTTAAAGACATACGTCAGGGGCTGTTCACAAAGGAGGCCAAAAGTGGGTTACACAGCTGAAGGGTAAAGCTAAGAAAAATAGATGAACAGGGAACAGGGGTCAGTGGGATCAGAGAGCAGCTCTAAACCCCAACTGCTGGCCTGATGCACAGTATCTGCTCTGTAGGCATCTGTATAGCAGGAAATTGCCGTTCACTGGAAGTGTTAACAGTATGCAAATTTGGTCTAAGGTATCACAGAAGGAATGATCCAAAATGTTACTCAGCCCAAACAGAAAAGTTCCACTGAATGCAAAAACAAAATATGTGAAGGCAGCAGAACAGGTCCTCGATTACAGCTGTTTGGTGTTAACAAAAGTTATTTTTGAAAAGCATATATAAGGAAAAGCTAATATAATAGTAGTTCTTTTAAAATGAGATAAACAGGTAGAAGAATTTATTCATATCCATTTTGTTAAAATGAAATCTACTGTAAAGGAAGAAGGCAACTTTTTAATAATAGAAGGGTCTATTTCTGCTAAGACACTCATCTTCACAATTGCAAATGAGCTGTTTGTGAGGAAATAGTAATTTGGAAGAACAATTTAGTTTCGTAATAACCCCTCTGATTGTGATGAGTCAGTGAAAGCTCCCATTTTCACATCTTCCTTCTGCCACTGAAAAAACAACTTTGTTTTCATATTGCTAGAATGCTCCAGCAAACTCCGGAATTTGCTAGCATTGTTGGTGGTATAAATAGAGCATTTTTTGTGCCACAAGGAATCTGCAGCTGCTTGCTGAATACAGACAGAAAGCAAATGTTTTGCGCTTGTTACAGATCCACATGCTCATATCTTCTCCTCCAAGCTGCTCTGCTCTGAATGAATTTCCCCGGAGCCAAGCCTTCACTAAGTGCATTATGTTTACACAATAAGGAGGATGCCGGCTTGGGGTCTCTTCTGAAGTTGGTCCAGGTTAATGATTACTGTAGGTTGAGGCTGAGTGAGAACCACAGACACCTTGCATCTTGTGCACGGTGGCTCAGTTTGCAAACAGTCCTCCAAAACATGGTCTTCACTTACCTGTAACATGGTGGAGGGGTATGTCCTGTCCCCTTGGAAACATACTTAAACTTGTGCAAATCTCTTTATTCACGTATTTTGTGAACTGCTGAAAAAAATGCTCCATTTTACTCCTCCAGCTTTGGCTAATAATGATCCAGTTTTCCTTTCCATTGTGATTCTGTCCCTCCACACTACCGTCTCCTTGAGTGGTAAAAAAGGACTTAAGAATTACAACCTAAATGTCTTGCTTCAAGCATGAGTCACTGTTTCATTGTTGCATGAATACACCTATTCTTGGACTTAAAATAGCGAAGAGGACATGTGGCTTGAGTCACAATGCATTCAATTGTCTGAAACTGAAGATTAACAAGAATAAAGCATCATACTGCCATTTCACCAGGGCATAAAGGGAATTATGTTTAGATGTCTATTGTAGATATTAAAAAGGAGTTTTATCAGCGGTATGTTTCTAATCAACAGCTAATAGGAGACATATCCCATTTTGTCTAAAGATTGTGCTGAAAAAAACCAAAAATACACGCGTCATAATCCTTTACAGCATAAGTTAACGCTGAGGATTCTCTGTCGTCAGCTAAATGCAAGCAAGATACAGTACCCAAAAGGCTATCAGAGCATCAATAAGCAGGTCCCATGAGCTTTTTAACATCCTAAGGTAGAATATAACTATATTAATAGAATCCCAGAATGGTTGAGGTTGAAAGGGACTTCTGGAGGTCATGTGGTCCAACCCCCCATGTCAGGCAGGACCACCAGGTGGTCCAGGATCGTGTCCAGATGGCTTCTGAATATCTCTAAGGAAAGTGATTCCACAACTTCCCCATTAGCCTTCATTTTTGCAAGGGCACATTGCTAGCTCACGGTAAACTTGGTATCCACCAGAACCCCCAAGGTCCTTTTCTGTCAAGCTGCATTCCAGCTGGGTGGCCCCCAACATGTGCTAGTACGTAGCATTGTTTCTTTCCACATGCAGGACTTCGTACTTCCCCTTGTTGAACTTCATGATGTTCCTGTTAGCCCATTACTCCAGTCTGTCAGGGACCCTCTGGATGGCAGCACAACCCTCTGGTGTATCAGCCTCTCTTCCCAGTTTTGTATCATCAGCAAACTTGCTGAGGGCACACTCTGCCCCAACACCCAGATCATATGAAAATGGACAGGATTGGGCCCAGTGTCCACCCCTGGGGCACACCACTAGTTACTGGCCTCCAATTAGACTTTGTGCCACTGATGACTACCCTCTGGGCCTGACCGTTCAACCAGTTTTCAACCCACCTCAAACTGGAGCACAATTGCTCCACCAGCCCATAATTCATCAGCTTCTTTACGAAGATGTTATGGGAGCCAGCATCAAAAACCTCTACTGAAGTCAAGGTAGGAAATGTCGACAGCTCTCCCCTTGTCTACCAAGTCAGCCATCTCACTGTGGAAGGTTATCAAGTTGGTAAACATGACTGCCTCTTGGTGAGTCTATGGTGACTGCTCCCAATCACCTTTATATTTAAACCAGTAATTTGGCCTCTGTAATATTATTAAGACTCTGCTGTTCTTTTCTTTTTGTTAATAGTGGTACAGTAAGTATAAAGAAAAAGTATCATGCTTTGTATTTTACAGTTGCAAATTTTATGCTGTGTTGGAATTGCTAGCATCTTTTGATCTTATAACAAAAACCTGGTCTAGGAAGGGCTGAGATCAAAGTATAAACTGACACTAGCACTGGCCGCTTCTTTGTATCCCATAAGACGTGGTCTTCAGCAGTTACTATCGCATTATGTGAACTGGGATTTTTGCATGCACTTTTGAATGTATAAAGATCCTCTTGATCTGGCAGGCCTTTTCACATGCTCATGCTTAAGTTTTTTTGGAGTATAGGATTTTTCAGCCATGCTTCTCATGTTTACTTCAAACAAGTCTGGAAAATGAGCAGCAGAACTGCAGTGGCTCCACAGGGGCAGGAGATTTTCTAATCATTTCCCTATAAGGAGGGTGAGGCTCAGTGGATCATGAACCCCACAAGCTCCCACAACAGGAAATCTCTTCCCATGAGAGGGACTGTGGGGTATAAAAGAATACCAGGAATAGTGAAGACTGATGCTCCCCTGCAGCATTCAGTCCGAACCTCCCTAAGAAAAAACCACAAGAAATACCGTGGGGGAAGCAGGATATATTTTAGAGGAGAGGCGCTCTGACAAAATGACTTATATGCAACCATTAACATACATGTGTTGTTTTGCTGCCAAGAACGAACATGGATTGTAAGCAATGTTGGGTATAAAGCAATTCTTTGTGACCTTTTAGCTGATGTTTTAAGCTCTGTTTCAATTACTTTTCTTTTCACTAAAACTGACATACAACCTTAAAAAAGTGCAGTGTACGAGCAAGAAGCACCTTGCCTGTGTCTCAGCTGCTGCTAAGAAAAATCTCAACTCTTTTGCTCAAAAGCATTTCCATGCATCTGGACTACTAAAACAAATTATCTTGTATCATAACCTTGCAACAGTCTGAGCTTTGTTTGTTTTGCTTTTACCCACAGTGCATGAATTCAAACGTTTGGGTTTTTTCTTTCCTTGGGTATCCATATGAGGCCAAGATTAAATCCATGTACAACCTTGTACCAGAGTGGTCTTCTTAATCACCACAGATGCAGCGCTTTTCTGTGTGAGGTTGTAAAACTGGGGAAGACTGGGCACAAGCCAGCATGCTGGAGACCCAACACTTTGTTTCTGTCTCAGCCATCATTGTAAGTTTGACCTTGAGATTACAGCTTCACTGTGTCTAGGCTTCTTGGCACCAGAATGGTTTAGCACAGTGGGGCTGAAGCTCAGAAGGGAACTCCATGCATCATTATAAATTTCTATACATTATTTCACTGAAGATTCCAGCACCTTGTCACATAGAAGTAATCGCAGAACTATAAAACTAAAATCCCTATTATGGCACAGAGAGGAGGTGCAAGAGTAGCAAGCACATTGTTCTCAATACTTTTCCAAACAATAATAGGCAAGGTTGTAGCCTCAAGCTGCTAGAGAAAGTCCCCCCAAAAGCACACACACATTTCACTAGGACTTTGCTTTGTATTACAAAGGGTGAGAAAAGGTCCTACAGTACCATAAGAAGGTCTGAATGTTCCCATTTTGTCTGCAGTAATTGTTTTTTGTGGTTTGCATTTGGGCTTAGACTAGCTGACTATTGATAGGTGGTCCCATTAGGCCTTTCCACTTCTCTCTCCCACTCACACAAAACCATTCATGCAAACATGGATGCATCAGTATCTGGAGAAGGGGAATAATCTCTGACAACTGCTTTCTTCCTGCACATAAGAGAACTTAAAGCTCAGCATTACCTACAGGCCTTTTCTGCCTCACTACAGAGATCCCTTCCAGTACCTCCCTCTGGATTCTGCACAAAGCCAGTCCTAGTGACCTCAGCTACATGAGGTAAAAGTGAGAGAAGCAGAGCATACTCTGAGTGAGAGGAGCAGAGTATACCTATTGGATCTCAAGATGGGGCAGGACTCCCGCCTGAGCACATCCTGGTAGTATGTGAAGCCGTGATGCCGTTGAGAGCTTTCAGAGCAGAAGTAGGTAAGGTCAGGACACTATAATCAGGCAGTGGTAAGTAAGGCTGAGACATCAGGCTAATTTCATGCACCTTGCCATTTTAATAAGGTCATGATACTAACACTCAGGCATGATATTAAGTTCTACTGGTGCGTAATTTAGAAAGCAAGGACATCCATTCTGAACCTCATGACTCAACGGGAAGGCCTCCCTTACTCTTTTTGTCCCTGGTCGCTCTGTGAATCATTCTAACTCAAGTGTAACTCAATTCTCCTCTGTATGTTTTTCTATGCAGTAATTAATAGAGTGAGCCTTGCCATTGAACTTTGTTCAGTCACGCTTTTACAACATCATATTAAAACCACTTTACTAACACCTTTGACAGTGGTTCTTTAAGCAATCTAAATCACTGAATAGAGGTTAGGAATAGAGGTTGGCTGGTTGGATAAACCTGTCCAGTGGTCACAGCACCCCATTCACCATGCCAAGAATCAGTGACAGAGGTACCACAGATGTGGACGAGGCAGTGTTCAGAGAAACTGGACAGAGTAATTCTCTGGAAGGAAGAAAACCAGAGAAAAACCATTATCTACTAACATCTTCATGTGATTGTAAAAGGTGTTTGTGGTAATATGTTTTGTACTTGTTGATGGAAGGTGGGGTGAGTACATGCACATGCAAATGAACCCAGAACTATGGGTTTCAGAGGAGTAATCGATGCCTCCACCTATCCCACAGCATATGACTGATGTTCACAGGAGCTTGCTGACATGGCAGAGACCTCACACTGAGTGACTCACCGGGGGAGTCCTGGCAAACAACCACATTCCAAGATATTTCCTAGCCACCCGTTACCCATTAAGAGATGCTGTTCGGGCCTGAGTCATTCCAAAGCACTTTTCCCTCTTTGCATCTTAGAACTATCACTAATATTGCCACGGTGAAATAGTATTATTAATTAACGTTGGTTTAAATTAGCTCCCTAGCGGATGCCTTAGCAAAGCCAGTTAATCACATTTGGATGAGGCCACATACCTGCAACAAGTAATTAGATTCTCTGCTTGCCCCAGGAGCCAGAATTATCAGGTTAATTACAGTCAACTCAGAGCCACAGTGGTGTGTGAGCCACTGTCTTGAGTACAAGAATGCATGGCTCTCGATGACTTGGAATTTAAAATCCTAGTTACACCAAATGCATGTGGCTCTTAGACATGATTAACGAGTTCAGTAGGTTTGATCCCAATGCTGGAGCTCTGTTTTCACACTGGAAACAGACAGCTCCTTGGAAAGTGGTGCCTAAAGTGTTGAGTTTCCCTGTCAAGAGGCAAAAAGCTAAAATAGGCTGATTAGATTTGCAAGCATGTTTAATCAGACCTTTAGCCATTTTAATGCAAGCAAGCACTCACGTGATGTAAGTGGCGGTCCGCTAATTTCCAGCAGGGTATGCGATGCAGAGAATCAAAATTCAGACAATGTTTGGAAAATCAAAAGTTGTTTCCAATCCAACCTTCCTGAATTCTTCCAATCCTCCAACACTTCCAGCTTTAAAGGAATGATTCCCACCCTGAAATATAATTTATGGAAAGAATAGGTCCAACTCAGTCTCAGGTGTCTACAGTCTTTTTGATTACAAACAGGCTTTGTCCTCTGCCAGCTCACCTCTGTCCCAGAAAGCAGGGACTGTGCAGAACCCCAAACCAGACTTTTCACCAGGCAATGAACAGTTTGCACTTCAAACAGAAGTTGAACTCCATAATGTCAGCAAATGAGTCTGGCCCACTGAACCGAAATGACTCCATGGAAGGAAGGGCTGAAATCTGCTAACAGCTTTTGTCATCTCCTACAACTGACAGAGCTCACCACATATGAATGTTTTAGACACCATCAACACTGGACATTTTTAAAATGCAGCCTTTCTTTAAGGGACCTGAGTATGAGGACAACTAGGCTGAGCTTTGTTGTGGGGTGCAGGCAACTTGACCCTGAGCTCACCTGAAATTTTTCCCCTTTTCTGCCTCAGCGCAGCCTGCACATTGAGGTCTTCCATACTGCTGTCCTCAGAAACTTTCTGTGACTAATTTCTGGAGACAGGAGTTACTGTGTGGAGACTTCTTGAAAACAAAACAGTGGAGCAAGTCTCTATTCTACTACAGCATTTTGCTGCCTCTTTGTTTCTTTGCAGCCTCCCACACAGTCATCATTGTTTTGCTGTTTTCCTCATCTCTGAGTGAAATGACCCAGCTTGTACGCCAGCTGGCGTTGCCTCATCACCAGAAATAGCCTGGAACACCAGATTTTGGAGCTACTCAACACCTCCTTCTCAGAGCCCTTGAACAGTGGCTTTTACAGTTCATTTTTTCTCTGCTGTGTTTAGAGTCAGACCTAAAGTCCCTAGTGTCTTTGATCTGGAATGTGCCACTGTGATGTGAAGAGGAAGAAAATCAGAAAGTGATAGATCCTGAAAAACAGATGGAGGTTGCAATTCAGCTTGACTAGGACAGATGAGTAAGCTCTGACAGTGATCTAGGTAAACAGCTTTGTATTTATAGCTCTGAATCACTCCATTTTCACATGACTGATGGGCTTGGCTCCCCTGTGGGTGTGTCAGAGATGACGATGAAGCTCTGGTCTCTAGAACTCTTCTCCTGTGTGAAAACATTTTAGCTTCAAGTGGGCTTCCTGGAGGATTTGGCTAATTTGCTAGTGGGTAAACACAACAGAAAATGTCGCAGGTTCAGCCCACGGGCTCTGCTTGCCCAGCATTGTCTCGAGGGCATAGCTCTGTGTTAACACACTAGCTCACCCACACAGCTCCCTGCTCACGCTGCTCTCAGTCTAGCTCATGTCTATCTGCATTCCAGCACAAATACAGCTAAAGTCAAATGACCAAACAAATGAGAATTTTGGGGATTGAGATAGGAAAGTAAGGGACTGTATAAACATAGAGGTCAAGAAGAGAGAATTTCCATCTGACAAACAATTTCCTAATAAGTAATGAGCCTACTAAACAGAAGCTGAAGTAGAAAGTTGTGTTGAGTACAGGCTGCCACACACATTAAATGCTTTCTTGGCATCAAGGAGTTAAAAGGACACTTTCCAATGCTTTTTTTGCAAAGTGTACCCTGCCCTTGCAACAAAGGGAACAGTCCAAGGCAATCTCTGGGAATGCAGCTCCACCTGTTGCAAGAGCGAAGGATGCAAGGCCAAGGTCCTCATAATGAGCAGTTTAAATCCTCATTTGAGAGGTATTCACAACTCTGAGGTGCACAGAAATAATAAAGATGATAAATGATAAACACGACACAGACAAGTAATTTGCATGCTGGGGTAGATTTCTGTCAGCTGAGGGCTGGCTAGTAAAGGAAACCTCTCAAAAGGCTGAGCATTCAAAAGGTGAGCAAGCTTTCCATCCAGGCTCAGGCTGAAGCTAAATAGTTATCTTTTTTGTATTAGGTGATACCTGAAGTCAAATATGAGACCTATGCTAAGCAGCATTTTCTTTGCCTATGTGAATGTATACAGCTTAAAACTAAGCAATGGTGGGTCACTCTGAGGTCAAATCACATGCTGTGAAGATTTGCCATCGACTGAGCACATCTTTCAGTAACTGCCATATTAGACATTATCAGTGTTCATATGAAGATCTATCTTGACATATAAAAAAAACATGCCAGCTGCTGCCACAATTAGATTTATGGATGCTAATATGGGTGAAATCATGCAACCATGGAATCATGGAATTGTCAGAGTTGGAAGGGACCTCTAAAGATCAACTAGTCCAACTCCCCTGCTAAAGCAGGATTGCCTAGAGCACATTACTCAGGACTGCATCCAGGTGGGTCTTGAAGATCTCCAGAGAAGGGGACTCCACAACCTCCCTGGGCAGCCCGTTCCAGTGCTCTGTCACCCTCACCATAAAGAAGTTCTTCCTCATATTTGAGTGGAACTTCCTATGTTCCAGCTTGTGCCCGTTGCCCCTTGTCCTGTCACTGGGAACCACTGAAAAAAGTCCGGCTCCATCCTCCTTCAACCCACCCTTGAGATACTTGTAAGCACTAATAAGGTCTCCCTTCAGCCTTCTCTTCTCCAGGCTGAAGAGTCCCAGCTCTCTCAGCCTTTCCTCATCAGGGAGATGCTCCAATCCCTCAATCATCTTTGTTGCCCTACGCTGGACTCTCTCCAGTAGTTCCCCGTCTCTCTTGAGCTGGGGAGCCCAGAACTGGACGCAGTATTCCAGTTGTGGCCTCACCAGTGCAGAGTAGAGGGGGAGAATGACCTCCCTCGACCTACTGGCCACTCTTCCCTATGCAGCCCAGGATTCCATTGGCCCTCTTGGCAACAAGGGCACATTGCTGGCTCATGGACAGTTTACTACCTACCAGGACCCCCAGATCCTTCTCCTCAGAATGCTTTCCAGCAGGTCTACCCCTGACCTATACTGGTGTCTGGTGTTCTTCTTCCCCAGGTCCAGAACCCTGAATGAATACAGAGCTAGGCCCATGCTCTTGCCTTGCTGACAGTCCTGTACATTCCTGTTCAGAAAAATACCAGCTGCAGGTGAGCCACTGCACTCTTCTTGCTTTTGTTTCCAAAGCTCATGTTCTTATAGCATCAGTCTGACCTTCTGTCTCCTCTTACAAAATAGAAAGCAGAGCTAATATATCATAGGACAGTCAGGTGAAGACTGGACAGATTTCAGACAAAGGGAGCTAGATAAATGGGCCAGTGGTGGCAGAAGACACAGCTTTACAGGCTACAGGATACCTTGTTGGATTTGGATGTTAACTTTGCAGGGGTGAAATGCAGAACTGGCACCATTTGCTCTCCTCCATGTTCTTGGCAAGCAGGTTTCTCTATTAATAGAGCATCAGTAGCTCACCAGCCTCACAAAGGTATTTTGAAGAGTCTTTCCTGATCCACTGATCTTGCCCACTGTTTTGTCTGTTGAAACACAGTTAATGTATTATGGCATCGCTTTTATTTGGAAATGACTGCAGAGTTTGCCATATACCATGCACAGCCACCCTGATCTGTGCATGGAAAGGAACCCAAGCTCTGCACTACACAACTACTCAGTGCTGCAAGCAGTGAAACAGAACAATGTCTTTCTCTGTGAAGCTCTAGGCTGTGGCTGGCCTGAGCTCACTACAGCCGTAATCGTTTCCATTTCCATGGCTCACTCCAGCTGCCACAACTTACCCGAAGAGCTCAGCAGAGAGAAGCCAACCAGCTATTTTCTGCAATGCATTGCCCTTTAGGCAAGGAAGTTTCAGGCTGATTTGTTCTTAAAATGTTGCTTCACTGCATGTAGCAACTGAGCTTTTCTGGGACCACATTTCTATTCTCAATCAATCTTGGAAGAAGAAGCTTTCCTGACTTAATGACTGACTATGCTCAGAGTCACCTGAGTAGCATGCATTGAGTAAGGAGAGTAAGAAACATCAAGATTAATTTTACCTTACTTCTGCTTCACTCTTTGAACATATCTGGGCAGTAACGAATACTGAAATCATAGATGGCCTCAATTTTAGTTTATACAAAAGGATACTAGGCACCCCCCCCCCCGGAACTGAGGTGAAGAGGGCTGAGTAGCCTTCATGTGTTTGCAAGTTAGGCTCAGATGTGACTGCTGATTTTGGGGAATACTTGAATTATTTGACCCAAACTGAAAAGCCCTTTCTTCAGAATGGATTCAGCACCTAAGCTCTAAGAATCAGCTTAGGAAACCCTGTAAAATGCACACAGGACTTGCGTAACACTGAGCAAAACAAGATTACTGAAACTTAACTAGAAATAAAAAATTGAAGGAAGTGGCCCTTCCAGGAGTTCTGGGGAGCAAGTGGCACGCCTCTGCCACTGTCAAATCCTGTCCTCAGTCTCCGACTAGAAGAAGCCAGATGGAACTTTGTGGGAGATGACTCGTTCGGCCCTGGGAGCCCGGAGAGGGCCTGCAGTGTTGCTCAATTGATAAGGGAGGACGTGTTAGAATTAGTTGGCCACAGGCCTTGGGGAAAATCAGGCAAGCTGGTCTAGGAGAAACGAAGAATGTTTTGTTCCTCATCCCCCAGCGATAAAAGAGGAACAAGAAAGTACATACCAACCTTCACGGGACGGATAGCGCTGCCTTGTTAAAACAATAGGTCTTTCCTAGCAGAATGTGTAACTTAGCAGAGACTTGAGACAGACCCTCTTAAAGTAGTGATAATGTTAGTAACCAATTAGCGAGTGTCTTGTGTCATGAATTAGCCAATCAGTAGAGGACACGCTGTCCCAAACCTTGTGTGCATGCAATTGTAACCTGTATAAAAGTCTGTAAGAAGCTGCAATAAACTGACACTTTGCTTGCATCAAGCGATGTCCCGTCTCGCCATCGCGGCAGAACTTGTCTGGCTCATTGATACCTATGCATAAACCAAGACGATGCAAAAGTTTTTTTGTGTACCAGGAGCCCTAGCCAGGTTTCCTATGGATGAGGAGGAGAAGAGATAATACCTCCAGTCTGATGGGGAACTTAAGAGACTGCTATCTTCTTCACTGAAGAATTAAGGGATTATTTAACTAGCAACTGGCAAATGCCAGAGTGTAAGCAGCCAACGTGATCATTTTCCTTATTCATCTTTTAGTGCATCATTCTGTTTGGTGAACAAAACAGAAGCTACTGAATTTAGTACAGGGCTCACAAAGTATTTTCATTAAAATAAAAAAAATGCCTCTTCTTTGGGAAACTAGTCTTATACCCTTGCAGGATATTTCCTGCTCAGCCCTGCAGCTTTCACATATGACTTATTTTAGACAGAATCACAGAATCGTCGTGGTTGGAAAGGACCTCTGAGGTCACCAAGTCCAACCATAGACACACAAAAAATCTGTACAATCTCAGCCACTAGACATGCCACTAGAGCATGCCCTGAAGTGCACATCTACACTGTATTCTTAAATACCTCCAAGGATGGTGACTCAACCACCTCCCTGGGGCAAGCTGAAGTGGTGTTTGTTCAATGTTAGTTGTGTGGTATGAGAAATGGCTTGCTGCTATTTTGCCAGTGATTCATGAGGCAGAAATCCTCCATTGTCAGCACATCACAGAAGTGGTTAAACTTGTGTGGTCCACACTAACATGAACAACAGGCATTTTACACACTGGATATAAGAAGCAAACAGAGTTCAGATAAAGACACAGCACAGCCACTACGCTGTCAGCAAGACTTCAGCAGGTCCCTTCTGGCAGCTGAAGCCTTAGACTCACCAGAATTGCCGTATTTCAGTAATGCACTTGGTATCTACTTCATTTAATTCATTTACTTCTGCTGTGACTCCATATATCAAAGTTTTATCAGGATACGTCTCTACATCAAGTATCCCGAAGCTGTCACATAAACTTACAGAGACATGGTTTTAAATATAATTATAGATGGTTTTGTTTTACTAGTTTACAGGTGGTCGTGCTGAAATATTCCCATATTTTTCAATGACATTTCAAAATAATTTTTATTATAGCAGTGGGTATCAGCTACAACAAATGTTCAAGCTGATATTCCCCAAATACATCACCTATTCTGGACAGCAAAGATGGCAGTACTTACTTGAAATTATGCTTGCCAAAAGAATTATTCAAATTCACAAAATTAAACCATTGCTCAACGGCACAAACACTTGGTCTGCCACAGAGGTGAGTTATTCAGTTCCCATCCGCAGTAAAGGAAATGCTGCTTGGAGTTAAGTCTTATAAGTCCTTGCCTAAGCTTTGGCAGGACTGGAACCAGAAGCCACTTTCCCTTTGGATGGCAAAGCTTATGCTGGATGGAGGTGAGACAGACCTTTCTGCCTCCTCTCAAGTTGCAACACTCCCTGAATAACCCCTGGAGACTAGGCTGTGCTGCGGGGTTGATACCGAGGTTCAGGGGAAAGGCTGTTTCTGATTTTGTGATAATGGCATGGTCAGAGGCTTCTCCTGGCCAGCACTTTATGAGGGGGAACTTCCTGATGTGGAGACAGGCATGCAGCCCCACCAGGCAAGGCTCTTCCCTTCTTCATGAGCATATACATGCACACACACACACAAACACATACACGTACACATGGTCAGACACACACAGAGCTCATGGGTGTTCACTGCTGTTACAGTGCTGCAACAGACCTGGGTGACTTTAACTTAGCCTGAGCCATGGCAACCAGGAGGACTCTGCATAGCAATTTTAGCAGAAACATGAGTTGTTCCCACCTCTGAAACAGCTGTTCTTTTGCACGCCTTTGGGCCATGAGACTAAGCCCCCATGCCAAGCAACCAGATGCCTTTTCATTCAGATTTCAGATCTGCCCATTTTCAAATCCTTTATTCCCAATGCATATGATCATATTGGGTAAATAATTCACAGTTTCCTGGCAAAAATGGGACAGGTAGACATGAAGAGTCATGATTAGACTGATAATCTGAAAGCCTGAGCATTTTCAAAGGTTCAAAGAAGAAAGTATTGAGAATATTTTCCATTCCCCGAGCTGGACCACATACTCAAAGAATCACTTCTGCTAATAATGACAGCAGTTGTGTGGCTCCATACACAACAAACTAGCCTCTATCAGTAAGCATTCACTTAAGCTATGGGGCAAAATACACAGTATCACTAGCTGCAGGCTTCATATTATCAAGTTCAGTTTTAGAAAACTGAAGTTAAGCACCTAAAATATACTGAGAGCATTGAATTAAAAACCCAGTTCCCTGAGCACTCGTGGTTTCCATTTATTTTTTTGACTGCTGCTGCTCCACAGTCCCTAAGAGAATATCAGTACATCCAGTGACCTGTTTCAGGGAAAACAGGAAACTCCGGGTTTCATAAAGCTGTTATACAAAGAACACCTATTAAAAAAAATTTAAAAGCTAATTTAGCCTGACTTCTGCCATTCTGCTCCTTAAAGTAGCCTCCAAGGAGCATTTAAAGGAGACTTTTTGGAAGTACCAACTGAATATGAGTAATTTCATATCTACCTTGTACCTGACTGGCTTCTGTTATGACCTATTGACCTTATGTTGCTCATTAATAATACCAAGGCATTTTTTTGCTACCTAAGAATATCTTAAGGTGGCCTCCAGTCACTATGAAGTACATTTTCAACTCAAGTTAGTTCACACAAAAATGCAAAGTTTGGTTATTCATCTGAGTGCAAGAGATAATATAGGGGCTGCAAGTCAAGAAGCAAAGTTTTAATCCTAAATCTATAGTTGGCTGGCTATGATGCTTTGGACAAGTCACAACTCTCCCTGCATGTCTGTTTCCCTTCACAGGAAGGCAGTAGTAAACCTTGATGCTTCTGAGCATTTGGTTAAAATGTATGGTTAAAATTATGTGCTGCTTTCCAGCACATAAAACCCGAACACTTTCTTTCAGCTGCATGTCTCTGCAGTTAGTACAGGCAATAACATCACAGATTTTCCGCTGCACAACTCCAGAAAACTTTTAGTCACTGATGTCCTTTTAAGGAGACATCATTTAAGGGGGAAAGAAGGAATTAAAAAGAAAATCCTGACCCTGTCTGCTTCTCCGTGAATTTTTTTGTCTTCTTGTCCACCAATCTCTTTAACCTCATGGAGGTTTTAACAATAGTAAAGAAAAACAATCTGTTCAACTGTGATCTCTTCACCACACACATAAATTATTACAATTAAACATTTAAAAATTAATTTAATATTTTACATTTAACAATTACATTTAAGAATTAATTAGCAATTAAACATTTCATAGGCAGTATAGAATCTCATTTAAAAGAACCATTGATTTTACTTCCATCTAGGGGGAAACCACCCAACTGAAGCATTGCTGGGCTGTCTGACCTGGAATTGGTGCATCTGAAGAGGTCAAGTCTGACACTACCACCTTCAGTCAACTGATACTGTCGTTTTCCTGAAAGCATGAAAAAAATGTCCCAGTGACTGTATTTTGCACCATTATAACAGAGGTACATTTCTAAATATACGAACCAGAGTAGCTGTCAGCTCCAAGAGACTCTAGTTAGATTGCCAGTATGGATAGGAGCTCTGACCCATCCCTTGACTGTGTCTGCACAGGTTCATACATAAACATGTAGGATTTCTGATACAGTGCAGAAAGACTGTACAGTAGGTACAGTCATTTCCATGCACTAACTGCCATACACTGCAGTAAAAGCAAGAGGACAAGGAGTTTAGAAGCTCCCAAGTCTCAGTGCTCTCAGTGCCTCTTTACGCTCAAAAGAAAGCTACCAGCTTCCCCAGCTATGAGTCTGTAGTTCAGTTCTGTCCCCTCAAGACAGAATTCGGCATTGCTTTTGATGACAGCCCTGCCTTAAAACAACTCTGTTGGGACTAAGGCTGAGTCCTTGCCACAACTCCAGAGATAAAAATCAATGACAAAGGGATGAGCTGGACCACAGTAGTAGCATCTTCAAAGGGAGATTGATTCCTGATTGCTCAGGTTGGTACCACTAGTCTGTGGAGCAAAAAGGCTTCAGAGGAAAAGCTGCTTGCAGTTCTCCCTGTCCTTTGCCCTGCAATGCCTTGTGTGCCAACTGGTGCAAAATCTGCTCATGCCTGATGACATGGGGGCCATGAGGCAGCCTCCAGTGCAAGTAAAAACAGCTGCTATGACACTGCAACAGCATTTTTGTCATCTGGTTCGAATAACAGTGGCATGCTTATCATAGGACAGTTCTAAACATTATTTCCTTGCTTAGCTTGTCATCATCCAAGCATTTCTTGAACAGTGAAGATGTAAGAGCAACCTAAAGATTCAGTTAGATGAAGAGATTATTTGTTTCAATGCAAAAAGCAAATTATATTCATAGTCAGACAAGAGCCAAATTGGCCCTATCCAGCTAATGAACTGGAGATATTCATACTTTGATATTTATTGCCATCAGTTTATTTTCAGAATTTTTATGTACTTTCCAATTGCTGAATGATAATTCTATGTTCAAACCCAAGCACAGCAATGAAGTTTTCAGTCTCTTAATATGGTAGTCAGGGCTACAGAATTGCTCAGCTAAACAGAAGGCAAAGACCTGACCATCATTATATGGTTAATACCAAGGTTTTCTTGCTGTTAGCAGGATTAAGTTGGGTTTTTTCTTCTCCATTAGAAGTAACACAGTCCACCCCAAATCAAGTGGTAGCAAATTTTTTGGACTATGGTGAGCTTGTCCAGAAACTTTATGTTTCACAGGATCAAAGGTATGGATTCAGCTTATAAATACAGTAGCCAAAAGACCCTGGCTTCAGATTTGTAAAGTCAACAGCCCAGGAAACCCAGTGTTCATGCACTGCCAGAAGCAGCAGAGTTGCTTTCATTGTGTTTCCACAAAGTCTAGAAATTCCCTCTTTGTGCGGTCTTTCAATTTTCCTGTCACTGCGACTCCTAACAAACTACCTCCCAAAGACAGAATGCCTCATTCTCCCAGACCCTGCTAGTCAGCTTGTGTTTAGAAGAGAGGAGTAAATAAAAGTACTCCTAAGCAAACCAGAAGCGTTCTCAGGGCAAATGGACTGAAGAGGTGCTAGTGCATCCTCCACGTAGTTCATAATTCTGACCTTCTAACACTTCACTCAGGTATATGGCAAATAAATTCATGGGATGTGTCATTTGTAATGCTCCTGGCAACAAGAAATGCAAACTGCTCCTCAAAGAGCTCATTTCATTCCTCTCTAGTTCAGACATCTTCCACTATCCCCACCACTAAATGCACAAAAAAGTTATTTATTATATAGACATTTGGTCTAAAGGCTGCCTTCCTGGAGGTGTTAAAATGCATTAGATGCTGTAAGCTATTGTAAATGAGCCTTGGGGATTAAGAGTCAATTTATCTCCTGTCTGGCGTGAAGTAGGCAGGGTATTGAGGACAAGTGAAATGTGAGTGACAGCTTGTTTTCCTGTGCTGCCACTTAGCCAATCACCATGTAACTGGCTTGGAAGAAAAGGGACAGCTATGAAGAAAAGGATCACAGCACGAAACAGCAGCAGAGGAACAGGGAGAATCATTAGCGGCTTAATAGCTAGGTACCAGGCTTTGTACACTGCATACCAGTGACACTAGGTTGACGTGGCACACAGCAAATATCATGACTCTGCGGAGTGGACAGAAACACAGTTCCTGTTAGTGAGTTAGTACTGCACGAGTCTGCCTCTAGAAAATCTTGAATGCCCTTTGAGTCTACTCCTTGCTCTTGCTTGTGAGTTTGTAGTGGGAAGTTTAGCATCCCAAAGCCTCCAGAGAGGAGACTGGGGGCTCAGGGCCTGCAACTGCCTCAAACCAAAGTGTAAGGAAACCTGTCCTCCAAATCCTATTCAGAAATTTAACTCGGCTTTCCAGTTTTCACAGCAAAGAGAACAGCCCTCATAAGTCTCTTTGTCCTTATTCAGGAACTGCAGGTGTGAGAACACAACTTTCCCATGTGTCTGCTTAATGTACGCAAATTGTGCACACATAGAATCATAGGACCATAGAATGGTTCAGGTTGGAAGGGA
>KZ505675.1:1414532-1427972 GCA_002844005.1 Limosa lapponica baueri
CAACCACAACTCTCTCAGCCTGTCTTCATAGGAGAGGTGCTCCAGCCCTCTGATCATTTTCATGGCTGGACTCATTCCAACAGGTCCATGTCCTACCTGTGCTGAGGACTCCAGAGCTGGACACAGTACTCCAGATGGGGTCTCACCAGAGCGGAGTAGAGGGGCAGAATCACCTCCCTCAATCAGCTGGCTGCGCTTCTTTTGATGCAGTCCAGGATGCGGTTGGCTTTCTGGGCTGCCAGTGCGCACTGCTGGCTCATGTTGAGCTTCTCATCCATGAGCACTCCCAAGTCCTTCTCCTCAGCGCTGCTCTCCAGCCATTCTCCTCCCAACCTGTATTTGTGCCTGGGATTGCCATGACCCAGGTACAGGACCTTGCACTTGGCTTGGTTGAACTTCATGAGGTTCACACAGGCCCACCTCTCAATCTTGTCCAGGTCCCTCTGGATGGCATCCCTTCCCTCCAGCATGTCGACAGCGCCACACAGCTTGGTGTCATTGGCAAACTTGCTTAGGGTGCACTCAATCCCACTGTCCATGTCTCTGACAAAGATGTTGAACAGCACTGGTCCCAGTACTGACCCCTGAGAAACGCCTCTTGTCACTGACTTCCACTTGGACATACCAGGCTGAGCCTGAGATACAAGAAAGCTTTACTCTGTGTCTGGCAGGTAGTGCTAATGCAGGCATAGAAGACGGCAACTTCTGTAATCGTCATGCTTTTCTCAAGGAAAAGGAAATTCATGGTTGTGCAAGTCTTTCAATGGAATAAAAATCTTTTTGTTTGAGTTCTTTTATATGTCTTGTCACTAGCTAGTTACTCATGATTTGTCTTGCAGCTCTTCAGGTTGCCTTGCAAGTGCAAGGACTAGCAAAGATCTAGGTCCATACATAGTGTCTACACTGGATGCAGGGCAAAAAAAAAAAAAATGGCCGTAAAGGCATATGAGTAGAACTGACCAAGAAACAGGAATTCACCGAGTCAACAGATAATGCATGGGTCAAATCTCAGCCCTGATACTCAGATAGGACTGAGCCTATTTCTTCATAGCAGGTATGTCTGTATGCTTTCAAGTGCAATATCCCAGATGATTAACATCTCAGTTTTCCACTCCCAGCCATTCAGGTAAACACCACCACCCTGCTTCCTGTGCTCAGCTCCTTGAACTACAGGGAAATAGGGTTAATCCAGTTTTAGCGTTGGCTTGATACCTGGTTAGCATAGGAATGTTCCATTTAACATGCTATTAGTAAATTCATAAAAGCTTTTTTTTTTCTTAACACTGATAAGCTGCAGTAATTTTGGTTTAATCTTTTAACCTAATTGTTAAAAAAATGCCCTAAGCAAAGACAAAATTACTTGACTGACATACGGAATTTTCCCCTGGAAGGTCTTCCCTGAGATTTTCTGACTAATCCTTTCAACTTCTTGCTCTTTTGGTATGTGTCATCTCCTGCCTGCCCTGCTCTGTAAGTTACATTTCTTAGGATCTCCAGAACACTCCATCATTATGGCCTGATTTTTCCCACAACAAAAAGACTTCTGCAGGGGCCTTCCTACCATTTGCAGATGTCCTCAGGAATGGAATCACTGAGTCTAAACTATCTTTTACCTCTGCCTGCAGAGTGTCAACATTCATGTGGGGGGGCTTGTCATACTCCGACACCTCCACATGGGTATCAGCCAATTAGTGAAGCAATTCTACTTCAGCAGGGATATCAAGGATCACAACCACCGTTGACACCAATATTTTTAAGGCACTGGCTGAGCAAATTGAACTAGGTCTGTTGTTACAAGTGGTGTCTTGAAACCAGCAATAGCTTCCAAAGGGAAATCAGGAGTTCCACACCAAACACATCTGTCAAACCCAGGTATGTCCTTCAGGCACTGACACAGTGGTTTCCAGAGCAGCTGTGCATATAAAGTAGTACCAATCAGGCTGCCCTCAAAGTGCAGTCTCTGGGACAGTTACACCAATTTCATGTCAGTTTCTTCAATCTAGGGTTTTAAACGCTTCCCAAATACTGATGCTGTGTCAGATTCAGGCTCATCTTATCACCAGAGTTTGTACCATCACACTGTGGAGAATGGCTATTTTCTGTCATTCCCTCCCAGGCAAGAACCTAACTTTCTACCAATGCCTACAGAAGATATTCACTATTTGTATTTCTTATTAACTTTTGGGCCAACAATTTACCCTGAGTCTACAGCCTGCCATTAGTTCCTGTGACAGAGCAGCCAGGAAGACTGCTATTTCATGTGCTTCTCTTTGCTTTACTGATGCAGGATTGAGAAGCTATTTGAAGGGACCCTGTGGGATCTGGGTTAAGAAGCCGTGTCAGAGGATATGGTTTGCATTGTAAGCTTGGACAGTCAACCAGTGAGGTGTGTGCAGTTGAATTTTATCAGAAACAGTCAGCTCGGGCTAAGCACAAACTCTGCTGGTGTAAACTACCTTCCCTCTATTTACTTAGAAGCTGTACAGTTCACACACACTTTGTATTTCTAGCAGAGAGTGCCTATTAGATTACCTGGTAACTTCAGGCAGACCTTTTTGCAGAGCTTGGTGTGTTTGTAATATATTCCTGGCTGCTTTGTGGATCACAGAATAATAAAAGGCAGACATCATCTAGTCAGGAGTATAAACTGCATACAGCTCGAAACTGCTTTGTTTCACTAATTAATGTCACTGGTTAACATAAGAGTTTGTCACTAAATGAGCATCTATTACAGAAAGCTGCATGTCAGCAGGAAATTAATGCCCAAAAGTGCTGACACCTCTGGTTGTAACACTGTTCAAGCATTGCTGTGACTACTGCAGAACAGGTGAGAATTGGCAATTGTAAGACACATGCCTCGGTACTTCCAAATTCAAATTACTGCTGGAACAAGACTGTTTGTCTACTTCATTTATCATCAATCATGATAATGTTCCTGGTGCCTTAGCCTGTCAAAAGCTTTAGGTAATCCTCTCATCAGAAGGGACTCACATCTTGCCTCTTGCCATTATATCAACACCCATGATGGGATGGGGATCATAGGGAGCCATCCTGCTTTTATATAGCGTTCATATCCCAGCCATGAAGCCTCTTTCACCACTGGCACTCTCAAAAGGGCAGTCATGTCTTCTGGACATAAGTGTGGAGGACTTTGGGAACAGAGAAATCTTGCTCTGCATCATGCAGTCCACCTTTCTATTCTTGGAAGAAGACAGCCAGCTACATCAATCCTGCAGGAGGAAAAAGGCAGCTCTGACAGCTTTTGAAAACACATACATGCCTCAGGTAGCACTAAGGAAGGAGAAGATAAATAAAATAAATAACTAGTAATGGAGGAGCAACAGAGTAATGGAGGAGTGTCTTGCCTACAACTGCATGGCAAGCAGACACAGCCATAGGGGAAAGCAGAAGGTAAGGAAGATGCTGCTTTCCTCTCATCAAAATTGAATCAAAGTTTGATCTGCTGGCTTCTGTAAGCAATGTCACTTTCACTGCCTATGCTTTTGTCTTTGTTCAAGCAGTATATATCTCCAGCTTGAGCACGAGGCAAGACTTGACAGAATGAAGTGGTGGTGTTCTGCATACAAACTGCGTGAATTGTTAAGTCCATTTCTCACACAAAATTACTAAAACAGGCGCTTCCCCGAAGGAGAAAGCAACCAGTCTGAGATACTTCCTGAGTTAGCTTAACTTTATAACAAACCAATCTAGAGAGTTCATCCACTCAAGGGTTTTGCTCTGATTCATATAGGTCAGTTTAGACATTGATGGTTCAGTTGATCCAGTTTCAGCACGTGAACACGGATCTGGTAGTTACATGCTGTACAGACTGTACTAACTTCACTAATAATTTTTCTGCTTTAATTACCTTTTAAGCCAAGACATCTAACTACTGGTCTCTGAAATCTGTGTCTCAGTTACTGGCTTACTGGCTCTTAGCAGCTATTTTGGAGAAAGGACTGAGAACAAAGAAAGACACTCTTTCCTTTTACACTATTTCCAATCAGAGTTAATGAGTTTACTGCTCAGAGAGCAAGAAAAGTAAGTAGCTCTAAGCCTACATGATAGAGTTACAAAGGAAAGAATCTGAGAATCACAGTATTTTCCTTTTATTAACACTGATTTTACTCAAGGCAGCAAGAATTTCCCAATTATATGAAGCAATACTGTGATTAGAGATGATAATTAAGATACAGTTTACAAGAAAAGAGATGGCCTTTTTGTACATCTTCTAAAATGTTCTTCTCAGACCTGGGCATAAGAATTGCTCAGTGCTACTGTAGTAGGTACAAAACTTGCCTGTATTTTGATTATGCAAGGTATTAGTGGTAGAAGTAGATAGGAAATATTTATACTGCAGTCATAATCTCAACAGATCTACAGGAGCTTCAGCTATGAAGGAGCTGAGCTAATAGCAGTCAGGCATTTAGATTCTGGGAACAGTAGCACAAGACAAAGCTGCCCAGGAAAATACAAGCAGACTGTATGTCCTTGGTGCAGTCATACCGAAGTTACGTTACGCATCCATCTGTGAGAAACTCCATGGCTGTGCTTCAGTACTTGAAAGCTAACTTCACATCAGATGCCAAGGCCTAGTAATCAGGCTCCTCCCCGCATGCTCTTTCAGGTTGCAAATTTGGGCCAATGGGTTTTTATGCAATTCTTTTACACAGGAATGAAGGCCAGGTACTGATGGACTAAACTCATCCTCGCTGAGCAAACTGGATCACAGTTCATGCTGAGGCTTGCAAGAATAAGAAACTTTATAGGGTTCAGTCATGCAAAATTCTGACTTCTTTGGGGAGGGCTTATCCTCCTGAACTCTCTTACCCTTGGCTCCCATGCAGAGCTTTTCACACTCCCAGGAGGAAAGGCAGGTCTGCCAACCAAGCATTTCCAGGACTTGAAGTTGTCCGCAGTCCTTCAGGATCTTCATCCTCTACACAAGATCATGTCTGGCTATGAAGGCATTGCATCTTTTGAGCTCCAGGCAGAAGCTAGGCTAAGAGCTGGCAGAACTAAAGATCCAGGTTATAAACCAGGAGGAAGGAGGGAGAGAAATATTGCTGAGGAGCAGATCCATTACTGGTTCACAGTGTTTGTAACCATGCTATCAGTAGGAGGAACTGGGCGCAGTGGCATTACACACACCTCTTGCTCACTATAGTGATTTCACAGCCTAGAAATGGACAAGGGACAAGGAGTCCAAGAAAAATGGCTTGCCTCAGCCTGCTAGAAAGCTTTACTTTGAATATTGTCTCTGTGTGGTAAGCACAACGCTGCCCTCTGCTCTGGCTGGCACATGTACTAGAGGAACAAACCTGTACAGAGTTGACAGCATCAGGTTGTTCCCTCTCACAGCAGCGTCAGATGGACTAGTCTTCATTGCAGAGCGGAAGGCTCTGGAAAAGGCCATTGGAACACTCACACAAATAGTGACATACCTGTTTGTGGACATTTGTGCCAGTGACATCCAGGAACTCCACCAGAAGAAAGTAGCTACTGGAAGCCAGAAGTTGTTATTATAATGTTGTTGCTGCTGCACTGCCTTAAGGTTATGTGAGTTCCCAAAATATGTAGGGAAGATTCATGTCCATCTTTTCAAGTCTTAGTTAATTAAGCAGCGTATTTCTCTGCCCACAACACCAGAGTTCTAAAAGACTGCAGTGGTCTCCATGGAAATACAGAGTATCAGACCTGTCTATTGGTGTCAATGTTTTCAGTAATGAAGGAACTAACATTTTACTTTTGAGGTGTTCAGGCACTTTGGAATAAAACAATTTTATCTTTAATTCTTCCCAGCCTGTTGCAGACTGAAATAGGTATGGCAGCTGTCCACAATCTCTTTTCTCCCTTCTCCCTACCTTCCTTCCCCAAACAGAAAAGCATTCTTTTTTATATAAGTGCTGGCAGTTAAAAGATCTCAGTGCTGAGAAGTTTAAAAAGAAGTCATCTTAAACGTTCCCCCTGTTGGGATTTCTTATGCTATGGAAATTTTGCATGTTGGGAACTTATGAAAAGAGACTCAGCATCCCAATCTCAACTTAGTACGTAATGAGACAAATCATTTTATCATTTATCATTTTAGACCCTACATTTTTTGTGAATTACTTCCTTGAAGGAAATGAACAGAAACTGGTGTAGCTCATTCAGAAAGTCCCTGAGGCACTCTTTCCCAACCCATCCTTCCCTGTAAGAGCAGATATGGATAGGAGTGATCTTTCATCTGGTGCAGTGGATTATGCCAGTAGTTTTATGTCTCAACATTAAAAATGCATCACTCAAGAGTGGTGAGAACCAGGGCGCATGTGCAGTGATGCCAGGCTGTCACTTCCTGGGGAACCTGCAGGACTGTAGGACTGATCATGAATGCATTCATGAAAATCCCCATCTGAAATATCCCAATGACCACTGTAAATTTAGAGTCACTGAGAGTGCTGTAACAGATCTGTCTCTACCTTCTTTGGTCTAAAGTGCCAAAGTAGTTGAAAATGCAGAGGTCCATCATGTGATTGCAGCAGCTGTTCCCTGCTTACTATGGTTTCATGCCATTTTATATAGAGCAACTAGAAAGGCTGCTCTGGGTATTGGTGGTATCAGGATACCTAATCCAACATTTCCGATTGGAAGAAATCAGCAGTAAAACTTGCAAGTATACTCCTGAAAGGAGATAGAATCTGTCTTCTAAGTCTGATCCAATTTTCCTCTGGAGACCTCTCTTTAGTTTTGGTTTTCTTGTACCAGAATCCTGTGAAACAAGTAAGAGGTAAAGCTTCAATGACTTAGCACCTCTCCTTTAAAGTCGAGTTTGAACAAAGCATTTACCTATTGCAGGCGAGTTACAGTCTTTTTTCTGGCCTTGACAATATAACCAAGTGGTAGGAGCACTGGGCATGTTGAATTTCCTTTTAAATTTTCTTTCTTGTTTCTGTCAAAGAGCTTTGATTCTTCCAATGGGAAAAAAAAGAATCACTCCTTTTTTTTTTTAACTTTGCTAGTTCTTGCAGTGGACTGTCTCCCAGAAAAAAAGGCAATGGGAGATCTGAGTCTAAATGCCTTGCAGCTCTTGAACCAAGTGGACGGGAAGAATTTTCTACACCATTAACTATTGATTGCTGTTTTCTTCTGGGGAATCAACACACAATCTGTGGTAAGGAGCAAAATTAAGACTTTAAGAGCCTCCTCACATTAGTCTGCTCAATTTTCATTACAGAAATGCTGGATTCTGCTTTCCTCTATCCATTACAAGGCATTCCATTTCTCTCCAGGGTCTTCCTTAGTGTTTTCAATGCCATCACTTCTGGGTTTAAGGACGAATCCAATAAAATCAGGGGGGCGGGCAGAATAGAGAAAGCTGGTGAAGTGTTTTGTTGTTGGGATCAAAATCCCTCTGTTCTTTGCATTTTGGAACATGGCAGTCTCAGAACTGCAGAGATGCTGCAATCTCCTCCAAAGGAAAATGTGTTTCAGACTCAGCTTCTCTGCATACCCTTGCCTTTGCTCCCAAGGTGAAGATGAGAAGTAAATCAATTTTCCTGTCTTTTGGTACAAAGCTGCATGAACTAAGGAGAGTAAGTGTGCCTAAGACCTTCAGCACCTAAGGACTGCTTAGAAGCACCTGCACAGAGAGAAGGAAGAACTGGCAGCTGTACTACCAAGACCAAAGCCCCATGCAAGCCAGTGTCCCGTCTGACAGCAGCACGCAGGGTAAGACCAGATGAACACAGCAAGCATTTGGCAGCCTATCTCCCATTGAGTCTGAACATCTGGACGTCATGGGCTCAGACCTCCTAACAAGAGAACGTGTCTTCCTTCCTGATGGTCCTTGGACTTTTCATCCCTGCATCCCTAGCAGTTCTTAAAGATTAGGTGTTAAACAGGTTCAAAATACCCTGTTCCAGTGATTATAACTCGATCAAACTACACTTCCTTATAGCAGGAACTTGGCCCTGATTGCCTTGAGCACCGTGCACCATGTCGAGCACACACAGAGGCCTATTGCTCTCTTTATGTAAGTGCCTTCCTTTGAATTCAACATTGAAATCATATTTTGTCCTCTTTGAGCCCAGCTGTGCACTGAGATCTGCAAACAGCTCAATAGTTTTGGCCCCCACAATTGCTACAAATCTGGTTTTGTCAATGAGTGGTGCATCAGCTGCAGTTACAGAGCGACATTTTGCTTGTACCCATAGAGACAGTCCTTTTCCAGGCCCTTGGTCAAGACTGAGTTCATGTCTGCCCATACACAACTCAGAAAATGGAGGGATAGGATGGATGCTGCCAGATGACTGAAGATTTAGCTTAATTATTCTGAGCTTACCAGGAGTCCACTGTAATCACCATCAGAAAAAGAGCTGAGTCAATACTGAAGGTTTTGGCAGAGCCGGCTTAGGCAGAGCTGAAGCAGAGCTTATTCCCGAATTGCTACAGCTCACCACATCATCTCCTCTTCTGGGCAGATCCCAGTACTGAGTAGTCAGAAGACAGGAAGTACTACCAGGTCCACTTCTCAGGTACTACTGAAACACAAGAGCAGGAAGCAGTTTTGCATATTTGGCTGTCTGACATGGAGAGAGATGTCACACGCTTGGGAACATCAAGTCCTAAGTGTCTCACGGAAAACTAAGTGAGCTGGACACAAGGCAGAGTCGGCACAGAAAGTCTGCCAGCTGTTTTATTAGATCACCACTCCTAATGGTATGCATGTCTCACCAGTGCCAGCTCCTGTAGTCTAGACATATCACAAGGGGAAAAGCACTAATTGCAGTTTCCATTTTGCTGGGGGTACACTCTTTTACCCTGCTAGACAGAAAGGCTTGTCTGTGGCACACTCTCTCCTCACTGTTCTGCCACAAGTAAGGAGACAAGCTTTATATTCATGACAATAAATTCAAATCCTTATCCCCTAGTGTGTCCTTAATAGTGTTTTGGAAATGGATCTAGTTTTTAATTGGAGTCTCAGGAATTTAAAATTGCATTGCTGTCAGTGGAGCCAAGCAGCTGTCTCTCTCAAGAAAGAAAAAGAATCAAAGAAAATGGTCTTAGCTTTGTCACAGAAATAACAAGCAGCCACAGTTCTGCAGATGCCTTCTCTGAGAAGCAGCTATATGAAGTGGGATGGTGTTCTTGTAGCTGACCTTGAATAGTTCTCAAATAGTCCAGGGCTTTGAAGCAGGATGAAATGTCTTGTGAGAAATCAAAGACATCAACAGAATGGCATTGGCATAAATTTAAACAATGAGGCTTAGGTTCAACCAACCCGCCTGGGCCCAGGAAAATTAGGTCCTGGTTGCTCCCCCGTAGTTGCCACATAACCAAGGAAGATGTCTCCCTCCTTGCCTCAGATTCCTCATCTGTTGATATTGGCCCTGAAAAGCCACCACTCTTTCAGACCAAGCATCATGGTACTTTCCTATAGTAATCTTTTAGAGTGGTACTTTTAGGGGAGCCTGAATTGCTTCAATTCTGTCCCCACTGCTGTCAGTCAGCATTTCACTGGTAGAAGTGTTAGTGGTTAGACAAATAGGAATTTGAATGCAGCTGTCAGAGAGCACAGTTTCCAACCCCTCCAGTACTGGAAGCCTTTGGAAATGCAACCCATGCTATCGCTAAGAAAAGATGAAAGGGTCCAGGGTGGGGGTGGGAGGGGCGGGCAGCAAACAAGCAATCCAGCCACATATTTGTTCCCCTACATGGAGTTTGTAACACTGGCAGCAGCAAAATAATTAATTGATTCTGCATATGTTACCAGCAGGACTAGGATTAATATGATAAATTTAATGATGGACCTCACCACTTCCTCTCTTCTCTTTCCTGGTCTGAATCCCTGCCATATATAAGCAGTCCTGTTAGAAGTGCTGCCCACTGTTAAAGAAGTGCTGTCCCTGTTCCTGCCCACATTAAAGGAATCTGCCCTGGCTCAGGAGAAGCTTTGGATCTATGAGCAGGACTCATGCTGTGGCAGTCAGTAGTGGATCTCCACTGAGATATCTTCACTGCAGTCTTCATGCATGAGTCTGAGGAAATAGAAATACGACCATGGATGCTCCAGTGAAGACAGAGCCCTTCAAGCTGTACAAACTGTCTCCAGTCCTGAGCAGCACAGGGTGCCCATATCCAGAGTTTAGGATTTAAACTGAACAAAACCAAGGCTGGAAGGAGGAGTAATAAATCTTTTAAAGGAAGATGCATACAAGAACTGGCCGTTGAGTCTGCTGGTGGAGGCAAGTCTCAGTGCTGCTGGCATTCATAGTTATGTCAGCTTCTTTTATAGCTTCAGCTTTGAAAATCTTTGAGTCTACAGGTGCTAGAAATCAGCTCTGCCAAGGTATCACACCTTGGTCAGTCATAAAAGACCAGAAAGACCCTGGGGAGGAGCAAAGAACAAGAAACATGGTGTAGCAGGACTAGACATCTACTATTCTAATGCTCAGATAAGCCCTGGCCCCTCAGGAAGGTCTGGCACGTCAGCATCACTGAAGCGCAGGCCAGCGGCGGTGCATGCAAAAAGTATTTTTTCCCTCACTTATTGTGTCCCTGAGGAAGCATAGTTGTACTCCAGGCAGATATCGGAAACAAACCTCTTTTTAAAAAAGCTGATGTGAAACTGCAATACAGTTTCTCTGCACTAGACTAAGAACTCTAGACCTTTCAGGCTGTTGAAGTGCTAGCATTGTAGTCTAGTACATAAGGCCAGATTTCTTAATTTAGGTGCATATGTGTGAATGTTAATCATGAAACAAAGGTTTCCTTGTAAAATGCCATAATGCCCTCTGAAACAGAGAAGAAAATTTTCTGCCCAAGGAACAAAATGACTCAGTGTTTTATTTGTTTTAATCAATTACTTTTTGTGTGTGCATTGCATTAGCTGATTTGAAGCAACGCTGGACTGATAGTGTAAGATCCACCTATTAGAAAAGCTCTGCAAACTACTTTATGAACTGATGGGCTACTCGGCCTGTTTCCACGCACCTTCATCATCTTTTAGCTCTTCCCCATCTCCCACACGCAGAGGCACCATGCACAAAACAAGGTATGAAAATAGAGCTAAGCATCAAACTGCTGAAAATGTTATTCGAGTGCCCCCTTCTGTCACATGCAGATAAATACAGTTTAAGAGGCAATGAGTGTTACTTGAAGTTAATCTAACAAGGAAGAAGTATCAGAAATATTTTTAGTGGAGGAAGTCAAACTTGGTCCTGTGAATTAAGCTGGTTTATACCTTTCATTTTAAGAACTTTTTTAGTGTTTGCTCTTGTATGTACTCCATATAGCCAGACCTGTTTTGAAAATCATGGTACGCAGAAAACGTTCTGCAAATTCAGTGCAACTCTGCACAGTCGTGTCAATGGTAAGAGGACCAGTGACTGGCAGTGATTATTTCTGGTCATGATCAAATGGACAAAGGTGCAAAAGAAAAGCATTCTGGTGGGAAAGACCAACGAAAGATGAGCTACTATTTCTACTGCAGCCACCTAGAGACAGAAGTCCTGCCGCGATACTATACAGTTGGATCAAGGGAGACTTAACAAGAGGATATTCATGTTCTTCCAGCCCATGTGCAGTAACTAGACAACAAGAGATACTGATGACATCTTCTAAACGTGACCTTGTTCTCAAAAATCATTAGCTTACGAATTTCCCCAAATCTGGGCAGGATCTGCTCTTCCCAAGGTACGAAAACTAGTTTACGCGCTGTTGCTGTAAACAGGACGGAGACGACGGAGCCAGGCCGTCTGTGGCTGCCTGCTCTCCCTCACTCTCCCAAAAAGAGACCTCCCTCACAGACCGGCTCTGGGCAGAGCAGCGCAGAGATGGAATAAGGGCTGGCATTAAAATGAGAAGAGAGCCAAGGACCTGCCGGCACTGTCCATCATTGCAGGCCCATGGCCTCCTGTGGCTCCAGCGGCACCTGGGACGGGCTGTGGGGACGTCAAGCCCCTGCATTTGATCGAGGGCTCCCCCAAAGCGCGGCAAAGTAGCGTTCAGGAGGATGGCACGGCCACATTCCCCAAGACATCCCGCATCCCCAAGACATTCCCATTGGGAGAGCGCAGGATGTGCCCTCGGGTGGCGGGGCGGGGGGGTGGACCGGCGAGCCCCTCTCAGGGCCGTGCTCCGCTGGGTCCTCACCAGGAGAGACGCGAGAGACACAAAACGTCCGAGTGCCACTGTGGGTCCCGGGCGGGGGGACCGCCCTGCAGCCATGCCGCCGGTCAGCTGCCGCGGCGGGGCTGTGACGGCCCCCACACCCGCCGGGGAAGGGTCTCGGCGGCCCCCGGGCGCTGCGCCGGCGGGTGGGGCGGAGGGAGGTGCCGTCACGGCGGCCCCTGCGGGCGGGCGCGCCCCTCTGAGGAGACGGGAAAGGCGGCCATCTTCTTTCCTGTCAGGAACGGCACTGGGCGCAGCTCCGCACCGTGAGGCTCCGGACCAAGCTGAGGTTTGAAAGGGGAAAAGCTCCACTTTATTCCCAAAGCCTGCTCTGATGGCTCACAGCAGGCAGAGACGCTGGGGCTGTCTGGCGTTGTGTCCCCCCGTCGCTCTTCAGACTCTGACCAAGGGGAGGCTAGGCCCCATCCAGCCACGAGGCATGGCCCAAGGGGCATCAGGAACTGAACAGAAAAGCCCTTCTGGAGAAGTTAGCACCTCCTGTGGTGTCTCCACAGGGGTGAGGGATGCGACCACCTTTGCCACATGGACATGCAGACCTTGTGGCTGAAGGCATTGGTTTGATGGCTTTACAAGTAGGAGAAAATCCCCAACAGTGAGCCAGGTCCTCACCGTGACAGGCATCAGTGGAGCCCAGAGAGCGGGCCAGCAGTGCTGGGGTTTGGGGACAGCTTGTGGGACTTTGTCTTGCAGCCTCCCAGAGTGGCACAAGGTGTATCCAGTGAACCCTCATGCTGCGTGTACCTGGAGATGACGGCTACATCCAGAATGACCTGAACGGGCCCTGAGAAGAAAGGGCAAGGCCTTCCTGACTGGCATGAAACACAGATGCCGAGCATAAGACAAGTGATGGGGGGATGGAAGGGGCAGTGGTGGTGTGGTAGCCCCAGGCATGTGTGTGACCGCTGTGGGTCAGGACAGCCTGTTGTGGCAGGCGGTGGATGGTGACGTCACTGAGTGATGGGTTCTGATGTCACCAAGGGATGGGCTGCAGCATCACCAAGTGAGGTACTGTGACATCCCCAAGTGATGGACGGTGACATCACTTAGCGGTGGGTTGTATTATTAACAAGGGATGGACTGTGACATCTCCAAGCACTGTGATGTCCCCAAGCGATGGATTGTGACCACACATCCCTCGCTGCTTCTGCCTGAGCACTGAGTCTCCCCCAGCTGGCTCATGCCTGCAGTCCAGCTGCAAGGTTTGGAATGTTGAGTGAGGACTTTGGAGCTGGTACTTGCAGCTCTATGTGGGAAGCTGGGCGGGTTTTC
>KZ505675.1:1428257-1545129 GCA_002844005.1 Limosa lapponica baueri
TGAGTGAGGACTTTGGAGCTGGTACTTGCAGCTCTATGTGGGAAGCTGGGCGGGTTTTCTTCTTGAGGGACCTGGGAATTTCTTCCACTTCTCCAAGGGCCAGCCAGTGACTGTGACCTCTCCTCCTTTTCTGGCATAACAGTGTTTGCTACAGCGCTGTTGAGAGGGAGCAACTTAACATCCCCAGCTCCCTGCAGCCCACCACAGAACGTGGAGAGCATGGCCAGCCAGCTGGAGGACCGCTGTCCCATCTGCCTGGGCAGCGGGGAGGAGCCCAGCTACATGCTGCCGTGCCTCCACCAGTTCTGTTACACGTGGATTCTGCGGTGGCCTGAGAGCAAGCCCAAGTGCCCCCTCTGCAAGAGGAGGGTGAGGTCCATCTTGCACTCGGTGCGGGCGGACGACAGCTTCCAGGAGCGTGTCATCTCAGCACCCGTGGCACCATCAGTTGTCATCCGCCAGAGAGGAGGAGTGCCCACTGCCTCCGTCAGCCTGGCCTGCAGCTGCGCTGCCACTGCCCTGGGAACCAGAGGGGGGCTTCCATGCCCTCCTCTTTCGCCTCTGCCCTGCTGCCCTCCAGCCCCTGCTGCCCTGGCTGCAGCAGGAGCTAGGGCAGCTCTTTGAAGACGCCCAGGAGGCAGCAGCAGCGCAGACTGCGCCAGGGCCCTCCAGCCACAGCTGGGGCAAGGCCAGCTCCCCCGAGGGGCCCCAGTGAGCCCTGAAGAGGAGGGCTGGCAGCCCTGAGGACCCCTCCCTGCCCCACAAGAAGCGACCCTGCCATCGGTGAACCTGGGAGAGGGCGCCTCAGAGGCCAGCCAAACCAGGGCTGGGCCAGCAGCTGGGACTCAGGCTGGTCTCCAAGAGATCCCGGCCCCCTAGATCTAATTATTGTTAAATGAAAGAAAATAAAGTCATGAGAACTGCAGAAAAAGTCTCAGCATTACTATTAATCTCGGTGGCATTGGTGTCCCTACCTGTGCTGCTTTCTCCCTCTGCTGGAGCTACTGCTCGGCCCTACCACCAAGGGCCCAGAGGCCTTGCAAACTCGGTACAGAGCCTGTGGTCTGGTACTGGCAAGGGCAGTGCTGTGTTCCTGAGCTATGGGACTCAAGGGTCGGGGTGCACCCACTGTGGGTCCTCTTATACCGCAGGGCAGAGGAGTGGGCAGGAGACTGGACAAGGCTTAGGTCCACAGAGGAGCAGAGGCACAAGCCTCTCTGCTTCAGTTCCCCTGGTGAGAGGTGTCAGTGCCGTGCACCAGCTGTTCCCTTGGGGCTGCTCTGGTTTAAGCAGAGCTGTTCTTTGGAAACCCACCCACCCCGGCGTGATCTGGGGGTGTTACCTGTGCTTCAGGGAGGTCGGTGTGGAGCCCTGGTGTGGATGCCCTTTGAGGCACACAGAAAGAGAACATCATGTGTCGGGGACACAGCAAGTGTTCCCTGCTGCATGTCAGCCCATAGAAAACTGCAATGCAGTCAGGCCGCTCCATCTTCTCATCTCCACAGTCTTTCCAAGTGTGTGGGTGGGCTTTCCTGGGAAGAAACCCACAGTTTATTCTTGTCTTTGGTTTTGAAAATCAGTGCCTGCATCCATAAAGGATATGCTGTGGGGCTTGTTCTGACCTAGCAGTGGAAAAACTATAGTTCACAGCCAGCAAGGAAACCAGTAGGCTTTCAGTAGCAGTCTAGGTCTAATTCTTAGACAGTACAAGAAAAGAAAGGATTGAAGACTGCAGAAAAAATGTTTACTAACAATATTAAAGGGTGGTATGTTAACGGTGGTGGTTTATCCTTGCTCACGTTAGGATATCCCTGGTACCTTGATATGATTTGCTAACATGCGTTCAGCTCTTGTCCTTTTCATCATCTTTTATCTTCAGAATTGAGATAAAATTTGATTAGCATTCACACTACTTGAGTTCTGGGACATTTTTGCACATTCTCCAGCGTGCTGCATGCCTGAGGAGCCTGGGCTCTCTTTGCTGTGCAGTACCATCTCTGCTTGTCCAAGGTGACAGCGCACAGTGACCAAGCCACGGCCCTCACCTCAGAAAAGCAGTATGGCACTGCTGACATACGCTCCAGCCCCTTTTCTGGCAAATTTGTGGTGCATTCTTTCTGCCCAGCATCCCAGCAGCTGTGCCTGGAGGGCTGCTGCCTAAAGGACAGCATGGAGATGGTGTCTGTCCCTTCCCAGTTTGGCCATTTTGGATGACTTGGCTTATTGGTTCAGGTGGTGCCCTAACACCGGAGTCCCGGAAAGTTTGGCCACCATCCTGAATTTTGCTTACAAGAGTGCTTTAAGCAGTCTTCCACCTATACCTCTGAAGTCTATTTTTAGAAGTATCAGTGTGCAAGGCCAGTGCATAAGGAGCCTCCATGTGCATAGGGTGGATACAGATGAGCTGAACAAGCAAGGAAGAACCAAGAAGACGTGAGAACATGTCAGCTGAGCTGCTCAGAATGAAGCACCAGCTTTTCCTGGGAAGATGTCAGGTGCTTCAGTTTACACAATGCTGCGCAGACAGAACTTAATGAGTACCTACTGCAGCTCACAGCGGAGTCAATGGACCACCACCCCCCACAGAAACACCACCACCTCCCACTCACACCTTGTGGAGTCGCTGCTGATTAGAAGCAGCATGTTTATTCCTTAGAGCAATTTAGACCATGTGTAGCTTCGTTCTAGACTTGCTTTCAAACTTCTGCAGACACGAGAGCCTTAAAAACATGTCCACACAACCCAGAAACAGTCAAT
Organism: Limosa lapponica baueri; assembly: GCA_002844005.1. Lineage (NCBI taxonomy): Eukaryota > Metazoa > Chordata > Aves > Charadriiformes > Scolopacidae > Limosa > Limosa lapponica. The sequence goes on from KZ505675.1 coordinate 1,431,015, forward strand.
TTAATATTATTCTAATGTTTAGGAATAGAATCTGAAAGGATTCTTTTCCATACAAAGCATGTTTCTGACAGTACAACAGAACTTTCAAATGAAGCATTAAAGAAGACCACAATGTAGGTAAGTAATGCTTGTTTCATCAAATGCCTCCCCTTTTGTATGTAGCTGGCTGTGTCAAAGAGCCAGACAGCCGCATCTGAGTCAAAAGCTCAGTAAAGCTGAACCGTTCCCCCTCCTGCCCAAAGGATCCTTGCAAGAACAGTCTGTGTTTTCATTAACTTTTCAAAGAGCCACCACAGTTCCTCAGGAGTCAAAGTATGTTAATGCAAGCACTTCGGACAAAACAGAGCTGCTCAGTTTGGAAGCATCCACTGGACGTGATCAAAAAACTGGGAGCAAGTCAAGTGGTAAGACTGTCTGGGTCAAAGCCACGTGACGTCTTAAGATTGCTCTGGGCACCCAGATCTCGGTGGCAGTGTGCTGCTTAGCTGTACACCACATCAAACACAGCAGCTTCCATAGCTGCTGGGACAGACATTGTTCAGGTGCTTGGGAAGTCACGCTGAGCACTATGCTCTCCAAGGCACTGGGTAGCCAGCAAGCTTGAGTTCAGATTAGTTGTGGAATGCTGAGGCCCTTGCAAAATCAAGAACAGCTGCAGAGCTTATATCTATTTAAAATGAGTTTATGGTACTCTCAGAGGTCTTGGCCACATCTGGCTATTAAGCCTCAAAATACTTTCTTTGGTTTTACGCTCAAGTGCCAAGTCTCTCCTTTCAAAAAGATTGATAAATTTGCCTCTTCTCTCAAATTCCCTGTCTGTATTACAGCAATGCACAGTTTTACTAAGAACAGCAGCATATAGCATCTATGATGCCACTGAACAAAAAGTGTGCAGCTTCAGTTTTATTGAGTTGCTTGATGTCTGATAACTGCCAGTGAAAGAGAAGTCGAGAACTTTCAGATGGTTCAGTGCCTAGATGTGTATCTGCTGTGTAGGAAGGAGCATCTAAACAGACACCAGAATTCGATGCCCTAAGTATTCAGACTTTTCTAATATCAGAAAGGAATGTCTTTCTGAAAGCCAGCATATTTCAGATAAGGCTTTTGCAAAGTGACTCTGTCCGTCTGCCTTTAGCCTGCTGAAAGTCTGAGGAAAGGGAGCAGAGAAGAGCAATCATTTTAATCCAGAATTCTGAAGAGACTTAAAAAGGATCAAGAACTTGGCATCTAGTTAACTGAATCACGGTGATATTTCACTTCCTGGCTATTTCAGACTCCCGAACACCCCAGCTCTGTCTTTCGCTCATCGTAGCTGCAGAGCTGCGCAGCAAGGCACCATCACCTGCAGCCCACGCTGCTGTCAGAGGCATGCCGGCATCGTGGCCGGGTGCTGTGCGGCTGCACCTGGACCAGCACCGTGAGAGAGAGGATTCGCTCATCACCCTCTCTTGTGCTTCCTTCTGGGCCTATGTCTCAGGCCCCGCTCCCTTTTTGGGCCTGGAGCTTTCCCTGCACTAGGAGATTTGCAGCTGTTGGACTGCTTGCCCTTCAAGAGCAGAACAAACTGCCTTGAATTAACAGCTTGAAGAATGATCTCCCTGGAAAGCTGCTTAGATTACAAAGTCTAACACAGCCTAGAGCTTAAGGGAGGGGTTTTTAACTTGTTCAAGGCAGCTAAGAATTAAAAAGAGGCTGGGAAGACAAATTCACCCAAAATCCTGGTGGCTCACTACTACATAGTTTGAGACAGAACCTGTAAATATTTATTTCTGCTTCAGCTGTTGAGGTTCCCTGTTATCCTCAGTTCCAAGAGTACTACTACATGGTCTGCATCAAGTGGATCAAGCACACATTTAACCTTCTAATTCTGTATTTGGAGCTCACAATAAAAAGGGATTAGCAGCAATTGCACTGGAAACAAATCTGAATGCCTCACCTCAGCTCATCCTCCGAGACAGGTAAGGTACTTTAAGGTAAGAGATCTGCAAATACCTTGAGATGTTGGGTGTTTCAGTTTCTATAATTTTGTCTCTTTTGTGCTTTCTGTATGAGAAAGCTTCAGAAGTCATGGGCATTAAGATGAGTGTATAATCAGTGATCAGCACCCTATAAACTGCCAGGCATCTGAAGGCAATTGTATTCTACCAGTGTTTTTGCAGATCCTCTGAAATAGCCCTGTAGCCAGTTACTAGTGGTATGTTTTAAGGATTAATACAAGAACTAAGGCTATTTAGCATATTCTTTACACACCGGAGTGATGGGATGGCGTGTACTCTCAGCAACTTTGAGAATCCATACACACTTGTGTGGAGATTCCCAGTGAGCATTTACTTTTAGCTGTAAGCACTCCCAAAGCACAGGAGGGGACGAAGTGGGAATTTGTGTGAGGGGAGAATCATTGTTTGAACTAGAAAAGCTGAGGCAACCAACTTCCCACTTCGCTGAACGAAGACCCCAAATTCTGTGTCCCAGACACTTTTTCGGTACTCCTAAAATCGAAGTGTGAGGCTTGGTACGTATTTGTGACCAGGACAGTAATCTTAGTGCCATCCAGTGGCCGCTGGATGTAAGAAAAGAGGAAAACTGCACAAAGTCCATCCATTTTCTCCAGTTTTCTGTCTCCTTAACCAAGCATCAAAAAGGTGAGTCTGCCTGTAACAGACCTAAACAGAGCTGCCATTGCCTAATGCCAGCATAAGATCTTCGTGGGGTCAGTGGGGACTACGGCTAAAACCCTCCACATACTGTATTCACCATTTTCACAGCAGTCATTAGCACTTACAAAACAGAGTTTGGGATGGGTGAGAATAGCAGGAGCCTGTTTTCAGTTGTGGATTTTCTGGGCTGCAAAAGATGCTGCCCAAACATGAGTAGTTTACTTGAATCTAGCCAATCAAGCATGAGTTCATATTTCTGGCCGGTGTTACCCAAATATTCACCTTCACTGAGTGACACTGAACAAGACAGGAGTATTTCCATCTGGTGAGTCACTGAAATACAGCCACCACAGAACTTTAGCAGCCACTATGGCTGTTCCCAGAATAAAACTGTGGAGAAGGTATGAGAAATAGTTTATCCAGTTGCAAATTAAGAAGTTAGTAAAATACAATTTCTCAAAGTGATCAGACAAAAGAAATCATTCAGGAATTGTATTTGCCTTACTACTGCAAGATTAGCGAAGTGTTCACCTTGAGACTGCTTGTTCACAGGTGAGCCACAGCACGTCAAGCCATCTCATCTGCCCTACAAGGGAGCAATGCCAGCAACTTCCCTGCCTCCTGGACCTTGGGGTGGGCTGCTCATAGAGGTTACCCAAAAACCACACTGTGACAGGAGCTCACTGGCAAGCTTCTTTCAGAATTCCCCACCAGGACATCCACCTCAGCACTTAGAATCATAGAATCACAGAATTGTCTAGGTTGGAAGGAACCTTTAAAATCATCTAGTGCAACCATCAACCTAACTCTGACAAAAAAACATCACTAAACCATGTCTCTGAGCACTGTATCAACCCGTCTTTTAAATACCTCCAGGGATGGTGACTCAACCACTTCCCTGGGCAGTCTGTTCCAGTGTTGAATAACCCTTTCAGTGCAAAAATTTTTCCAACTATCCAATCTGAACCTCCCCTGGCGCAACCTGAGGCCGTTTCCTCTTGTCCTGTCACCTGTGACTTGGGAGAAGAGACCGACCCTCGCCTCTCTACAACCTTCTTTCAGGTAGTTGTAGAGAGTGATAAGGTCTCCCCTCAGCCTCCTCTTCTCTAGACTGAACAACCCCAGCTCCCTCAGCCACTCCTTATAAGACTTATTCTCCAAACTCCCCACCAGCTTCGTTGCCCTTCTCTGGACTTCAAACAACCAAAAGAGAAACAGAAGGGAGCTGACAACATCATGCAATGCACATCTCTTAAAGACTGTATTAAAGCTGCAGGTATACTATGTTGTAGCATACACAGATATTACATACCTGTATATGGCTTACTGACTCTTCTGGACGAGAAGGCTGCATTAATAATGCTTATTTTTAAAGAGTGTGCTTTAGCTGTAGTTTCAGTTGTGGCATTTCGAGTTATTCAACATGACCTGTTGGGTCAAAAGAGAGTGAACTATGGCCAAAATTTCACTCAAACTTACTTTCCTATGGTTTCTTTAGCAGGTAGCATCAAACTTTTGCATTTCCTAAGATTACGAGGTGGTTGATTTGCAACCAGAAAAACTATTATACATGTATCAAGCAACAGTCAAAAAGGAAGGACTAAAACTTTGCCTCCAACTTTGTGTCACAGCATCAAGTAAATCAGTAAATGAGTAGATCAGGCATTGCTGGCAGTCGGTAACTTAAACTGCTAACCTCAGCAATCATGTAGCTGATAGTCAAATGAGCTGCTCAAGCAGAGCTTGAAAGAACAGCCCTGTTTACCTGCAGGCTGGGTTAGATTACACTGGTGTCCAACCATTGAGGAAAAGCATTTTGTTGTATGTTTTCAGCCTCTTCTGCAATCTGAGCTGATCACGTATCCCAGTAACACCGTTTGCCATCAGACCTAGTGAGGAGCCAAAGCTACATTTTCCTGATGTGAGTAGATTTGAAAAGTCTTGCAGACCTAAAAATACACAGAAGTAGCCAAGAAGGAGGAAAAAAGGCTCTAAAATGTTTCTTTTTATTAGAAGCATCAACATCAATTTTGGTTTTTAGCTCCAGAGAGAGAGACACGGAAACAGATGAAGAGTGATAACGTTGCAATGTAAAGACTGAAGTACCAGACAGCAGGAATTCCTCCCTGCACGTGGCAGGCACAAAAACTATTGTACTCCAGTTGAGTTACTGGTCACTTCATACCAGTTCTGTACACCATCAAAGGCATTTTCGGCAAGGAAGAAATGCATATGGCTATTAACATTGCTAATGAAAACCAACAGGGTTTTCCCTCTCATTTGTTATTTAATGACAATGTTATTCCCAAGATACTCCTTACTCATCCTTCGCTGGTACTAAAATCATTCAAAAACCCCGTCTTCTATATTCTCACAAGCTCATCCAAATAGCAGTCTGCATGTGAAATGGAGGGATTCCTCTGTGGCATTCTATGATTCCATGATTCTCTTTCAAGACCTGAGACTGCTGCACACTTCCCTCCTGTCTCCTGCTTCAGCTTTGATGAGAGCTAATGTTCAGAAGCTGCCCAGAAACTTGGGGGAAAAGTTAAATGAGTTTTAGGCTGAGACACAGAAGCTCTTGCAGGTTCCCTCCTGCCTGCCGATACTTCAGTGACCCAGGTCTTTGTGGTAGTGTCCCTGAGATGATCAGGCAGTGCTCATCCCCGGTTACTCAATACTCTGCTCACTTTTTTATCTGCCTATCTCTTTGTGGCCTTTTGAGGGCTTCTGTACTAAACCCTACTTGGCGTAGGCAAATATGAGTCTTGAGTCTTAAGTATCTTTTTTTTTAAGCAAGTGTTTCTACCTCTGTCCAGTCTCAAAGGACCAAATCTTGGAGTATTTGTAATTCCAAGAGGTAAGGATCTGTTACAAACTTTTTATGTCTTTGGGCAATGGATTTCCGCATGAAGTCATGCATGTGCTGTAGTATGTTTGTTATCTTGTAACAAACCACCGCGGTTCAATAAGCTGTTGTTCTGTCTTCTGCACTCTGTTTTCCTGGAGATTTGTTGGGTGTAGAGGCAGCTTAAGACTGAATGCTGAGCAGCTTTCTCACAGGGCAGCAGAGCTGTCAGCAAAGGGGACAGACTGGAAGAGCCAGGTGAAAGCAAGGACTGATTTTAGATTGCTCCGCTATCAGCCCTTTCTGACTCTGTTCTGGCACCACTTTTTCTCAAGTGCCCGTGCCATGGTCAACATGAGGGTAAACATATCCTAGCCAATGATTCGGCTGCCAACATTATTTAGTATTGCTTTAAATAGCACCCCCTTCCCCTTGCCAAGCTCTTCCCCATCTTATCATGCAGGAGAGTATACTCTGCATAGAGCAATGCTCCACCTTCCTCCTCCTTTCCATTTCTGCCACCAGAAACTGCTGCCTGAAGAACATCTTAAGACAACCTATTCTGGCTGCAACTTTAGGCCAGACCTTAAAGAGGTTTACTTTATTTTCATTTATTTTAATGTTGGTTTAGCACATAAAGGATTTTTTAAAGGGAGCAGGGGAGCTGAAGGTTAATGGACACCTATGCTGTAGATGTCTGGTGTGTTTTTTGACATGGCACTGGATGGTGTTTCCATCAAAGCTAGAATTAACCTGGCATGTTAGCCACTAAATGGATGAAGACTTAGTTGACAACTCTCAAAATGTAACTGTAAAGAGGAACTCGGCCTCCAAGGGGACAAAAACCACTCCCAGTGCTGTTAGGTATGTTCCCAATGACCTAAAAGAACACAACTACTGCTAGAAAGAAATCAAACAATGCATGGCTTTTGCATCTAGTAGATAGAGGTAAAAGGAGGAATAATAAAAATAAATAAAATAATTGGAAGTGAAGCTGGGCAAATTAAATCTCTAAATGATGTGCACATTTTCCTCTGTGACAATAATTAATCACTGAAGTGTTTATTAACAGTTATGACAAATGCTTAACCACTTCCATTCTTTGACTTAAGGTAGCCTAAAATACACCAGCGCAGGAAGAATGAGTAAGGAAGTCACATGGTCTGTCTTCCCTGGGAAAGCAGATTGGTTGATCATAAAGTTCCACCTTAACCTTCAAACAGCAGATAGGCCAGGAGGGAAGAGTGAAGGAAAACTGTTCTTCTGTCACAAGAACATGTATTGCACTGAACCATGGTGCTACAAATACTGTGGCCTCCACTCTGCACCTTGCAGTAAGTCCTGGTTTGAGCCTAGTTGTGATAAAGGAGTATTTGATGTGTGCTGCTGAGTTGGTCAGCTCCACTATGTGGAGATAAACAGGTGATCAGTTGTGATTAACAGCAAGGGTTGCTCCTTTCTCTGGAAGAACGTGGTGTTATAAATCTCGCATTTCCCTTTCATACAGGTCTTGGCCATGCTGTGGATTTGGAAAAGTGCATGTTGGAAATCTTACTTTCCTCTTTTGCTATACAGGTATTTACAATAAAGCATTTAGCCTGAATTTCTGAGATCCAGATGTCTTACCGTAAAGCACAGCTTTCTCCATCTTAGTCTTTGGAAAGGCAAAAATGGTGAAAAATTACATAAAATATGTGTTTGGATTGGCAGGGGGGGAGTTGGCTGCAGCTTTCAAAACTTCCGACCAGTTGTAAATGTCTATTTGCCATTTCTAAAATTGAATAGCATTCTCCTAACATGGCAGCTTAGACAACAGTGCATACATTCTTTTGGATAGGTGGGAACTTCTATCTGTTGACTGAAATTGCCTGTTGCCCAAAGTAAAGGAGACCCAGAGATCTCTGAACTCTACCCACTGCAATGTCTGTTGCTTTCAATTACAGAGATAGGGAGAGGATGAGCCTCTGATAAGCTGCTTTGTAGTTCTGAGGCCAGAAATAGTGGATATAGAAGTAAAGTTACCTTCATGCCTTTTTTTTTTTTTTTTAATTAGTTTATATTTAGGTTATCCAGCTTCTCTCAAAACATTTTACCTTCAAAATGCATGAATAGTTTTCCCTGCTGTGCACTGAAACACAAGGACTTCCAGACCTGGAAAGACAGTCAGTGCTTCCACCAAAACAGATGAGCATTTTATGTCTTCCTGTGCAGTATCCCTGGCTGAGCCTGGGTCCGAGGACAAGGGAGAGCTGGGAAACTGAAAGGTGGCAATGGAAAAGATATACCTAGTTACCCAACTGACTAAGTACTCTTCTTGCTCTGCTCCAGCCCAAGGTGTCTCCTCCCTCTGGCAATGCAGCCACGCTGTTCTCCAACTCTCAGATCAGGCCCCTCGGATCAGGGCTGGAGCGCTTTCAGAGGACTCACAGTATCTGTGCTTTTCCTTCCCTTACTAATTGGCTCCCTTAGACCTAACCATTGTTTTGCCCAGAACAAAAAAACAATTCAGAAGGAAACAGGTTTTAAACCTACAAGTTGGCTATTCCTAACTCTTGCCTTCTCAGCTGATGTTTCAGTCTCCTACAGAGGGTTTCTGGCAAGTCTATGCATCCTATAAATTTCTCAGGTTTGGGTTATATCTCCATTTCATCCACTTCCAAATACAGTTGACTCTTGCTGTTTGGAGAATGGCCCTTGAATCAGCTCAGACTTTTCATCTGCCCTTGTGTAGGATAACTGGCTTTGTAACTGCTCACACTAATTTGATTAGTTAACTCACAGCATCAAAAAATAACCATATATCAAGTCTGTGAGGAAAGGAATGGACATAGGTATTTCAGAGTTTCATCTGGTGCATGCTGGAAACCTCGCCAGCATTAATGCTTTTTGATGTGAAACAAGATGTTATGATTTCTATCAGCACAGTTTCAGTGACCAGTAAAGAGGTTGCTGGGATCCCTGCTCCTGGTATTTGCAGCCATCGTTCCACCTCACCCAGTGATACAGCTTGGGGAAAGTGAGTTGTAACAGCAGGCAATCGCCAACAGGGATGTAAGAAAGGAATTCGGGTTTGTTTCCTTTCCTGTACTTTACCAGCCAGCTTCGGAATATGAGTGACATTTAGTCTCTAAATAGAAACCAAGTTGTGTTTATCTGCTGCATTAGTTTATTGCGCTGTCTGGTTTCCAGAGGAGTGGGTGAATGGCAGAAGGGAAACTAAGCACTTTCTGTATCACATACCTTCAGTAACGTCATAACTCATATGTGGAAGACCTGTTGCTCTGGGAATATAAAAGGATCATGCTACTTTCAGAGTGACTCACAGTCCAATCTGTTCATTTCTGCAGAGGAACAGCTTACAGAGCTGTGGCTCATCATGGTATAAAGCACTGCTTCCTCCTACTGATACAGAACACTCCTAATTTTGAGGCTCTTCCTCCTCTCTACTCACTTAACCAGTCAATGCTTCTGCTCCCAGCCCACTAGTTGGGGACTGAGGGTCCCACCGAGTCCTGCCCTAAGGTCCAGCAGAAGGACTAAGCAGGATCTAAATGGGGCATAAACATGAGAAATTTCCAGTGGGACTTGCATGGCAAGGCAGAGTTTGGTTGTCCATCCCTGGAACAAACTGCTGATCAGAGTCCTAAAGCCCCCAGTGTTGTGTTAATTTGCATGTGGCATGTGCGGGTGTAGCACTCAACAGTGACACCTCCACTTATCAGTTCTGGCAGACTTGGAGCATGATCCTCCTGCTCCACTTATGCTGAAGCTTGTACCATGCTAAGTTAGGCAGAAAATCAGAAGTCAATCACCTGCTGACCTACACATCACTGGTGCTCTGTGTGAGGTGTATTCTCCATCCTGTATCATGCTGCTCTCTACCTTCAAATCCACAGGAACATGTGGCAAGAAAAGACACCTTTGGCTGTAACAAGGGAAATCCTTTCATGCAGGATGGGATCCAGCCTTTTCTAGCTGTGCTTCAGTGGAACTGTCTAATGTGGCTCTGGCCCCCTTTTCAGGAGAAGAAACTGCATCATTCACTTAATGAAAGCAAAGCTATACAGTAGTTAATGAGAAAGATATCACTGTTTTGCAGAAATCCTTTCCAACTGAGTCACTGATTCAAGAAACACACCTGAATAAAGACGTTTTGCACTAGAGAAATATTAACAGAAGTGGCAGCAGGAGGAAATCCCAGAGAAATTTAAGTTCCCTGTGTTTTGGATTGTTGGTGTTGGTAGTTACAGTACACACCAGCCAAATCACTAGTACATCCATGCACGATGAACAGCATTGTTTGCCACTATGCAGAATACACAAGTGGTGCTAGTATGCCAAGCCATAAAGCTGAACACAAGAAGAAGCACAAATTTCCAAGGAAGAGCTTCAATTCCTGATGCAGTATGTGCTCAAAAGTTTTGTTTTGCTCTTGCACTCAAGAAATCTAAACTGGGGTCAAGGGTTAGGTAAGAGCTGTCTTGCAATGCCAAGCTCATAGAGTCAACCTGCCATCTAACAAAAAATCTCTCTATTAAAAAAAAAAATATGGGTGCTTTTCTGCAATGCTGCATGCTATTGTGTTGGTCTGTTTAGAAGCATCGGTGATCATCATATGTCATGCTGCTGTCTAACTAGCTATATTTGCACCCCAGTAGTCCACCTGGACAGCCAACTTCCCAGCCATGTATGAATCCAGCTTGGAATTTTGGTGACAGAAATAAACCAGTAATGTGCACTGTCTTTGCAGCAATGACCTTTTTCTCTGATAGCATGAGGTCAGGGAGTTGTGCCTCAAACTTTTAGCCACTAACAGCGGCGATGTGGTGTCCTGTCTGAAAGAGGTGTCAGTGATAAAAGGGATTGGTGTTCAGCAGGAAGCTCGCTTTGTGGGAAACCGGGGGCAGTGGGATAGCTGTGGGCAGAAGTGAGTTTTGCCTCACTGCTGAGGCTGCAACAAATGGTCCAGGGAAAGGAAGAGAGACAACTACCAGTCTCTTTCCCACCACACTTCTCTGACTGTGACCTGTGCAAATCACCCCCCAAGCAGCTAGATACTGACCTCCCATGGACTCTGGTCTGACTAGCTCACATATACAGAAGTGCTGTGCTCAGAGGGCCTCTTTCAGGGTATGAGGTTCCAGAGCCAAATGGAAAGCAAAGGAATGAGAAGCCCTTTGAACAGCTTAACGAATCTGTCATCCACCTGAATTATATGCTTCCCTTTTACGTATTTTTTTCTTGTGGTGAAACTGAAAAAAGAAAACCCTGAGCACGTGAAAGAGCAAACCACTGCCTCATACCTTGTGATTCCAGGAAAGTGTGTCCTTTACACAAAGCTGGTATCAATGCTTTACAAGACTAGCAGCCTCGATGTGTTTAGAAGTGAAGGGAAGCAGTATACAAAGGGGGATGTACTCATGTCAAACACTATCAAACTAGTACAGCTGTGGGACCTACATACCTTTTGGGCAGATGTTCTTTCTTGTGCATACTATCTTTCATTTTCCATTCCAAATGATATTGAGAATTACAGAAAAACCTGTGTGTATGTTTCCCTCCTTAGGCTACCTTCTCTTTGTCTGCTGTTTAAAGACACGCATTGGTTTTGCAGCAGTGGATTGTTTGCCACATCTGCTGCCAGAGAGCCAAAGCAGGATCGATGTTCTTTGTTGGAGGTATCAGTGATCAGGCATCTGAGCAGCATCCCAGTCACAGAGAAAACATGTTTTGTTAGCAGACAATATCAGATCTGCAGAAACCTGTTCTTGCTTCTTATCACCAGATGGTGCTCCAGGGCTGGACAAGTGCTGCCTCCGTTACTTGCTGAAGCACAATGTTCTCATGAAGCTTTGGGCTGCCTGTTCTCATACCAGATGAATTTTATTAATCTGATTTCCACCTCTGATTGCCTCTGGCTCAGGACTTTCTTTGGCAAGGGTGAGTGAGCCCTCAGCCTACTTCTCAGGAGTAGTTTTCTCATTGAATTGGTTAGCTCATAGGATTTGTCCAGAACAGTGGGTGGTGTGGCTGTCACCTCTTGTATTGCTCCCACAACAGACATTTCTAGTTGGATCTGGCCATGCTTCAGGCCTCTTCTGCTCACCAGACCTCTTTTTTGAGCATGGCATATTCCTGTCATGATTAGTTGCTTCTTCAACAAAGTTACTAAAGCCTGGAGTTTTTTTGTTCAAGCACCTCTGGTTAGACTGAAGACCAATTGAGGAGACAACATGTTTGACATGCTTAGAGTGACTGCCCCCAGTATGCTTTGGTCCCCAGGTGGAGGGTTTGAACTTGAGGAAAAATCAGGCAATCCCCCATCATTGTCATTCCCTGCACGGCATGCAAGCCTGAGAGAAGAGTGGTCGGATGAACTCAGACCTGAAAATGGGACAAGTCTACATGGGGAGTTCAAATGTTCCTTGTACCCTGGATGTCTTCTGAAACCCAATGGGCATCCTCTGGGCTCAGGGATATTTTTTTGTCACAGTGGAAAACTACTGCTCTGCTCCTGGGATGGTCCAACAGAATATTGCAATTTGCTTTGCTGAGAAGAGATTGAAGTTTTGAGAGAATCTGTTTCCTGATCTCAAGAGTTTCCCAGTAGGGTGATGCCTCTGACCATTAGAATAATATGGATTATTTCCCGAAGGCTGAGGAATGGGCCTGCCATAGGATGCAAATGAACCTCCAGGGCCCATGGAATAACCTCATCATAGATAAAGTTCTTCCTTTGGTTTGATGAGTTGTCTATTGTGCATTGGAAATAGGTATATACCTGCCTAGGTATATTACTAGGGACATATTGGGGGGTTTTCTTACTGTCTAGCTGGGCAAAGCTCAGGATCTGATGAGAACTGCCTGAAAATCCACACTGTTTGCCCAGAGAAGGAGTCAGGTCCAACTGAACTGACTGGGTCATTTTCACAAAAGAGGCTCCCCTGCCTCTGACTTGAATCAGGAGGATAGATTTTTCTGCACAGCCTTCTTGGGCTCAGAAAAGGGACACTGTACTATGCATTGCCTCTTGGATAAAGGGCATTTTCCCTCTGAACATGAGGATCTCTCTCTGGATAGCGACTAAGTGAGGGGCTCAATGAATACAGTAGGGTCTCTTGCTGTGGTGTCCACCCCACGATGAAACATGTGGTTTTATCTGCTCGTTGCCCCATGCTGCACATCCTGGAGAAGGAATGTGTTGCTTTTCAGAGTAAAAAGGGCTGGTGTCTGGGTTCTCCCAGTCATAAGACAAGTTTCTGCCTCAGATGCACAGCTCATGGTATTTAGCAACAACCCTTTGCAGCTTGGCGGGCAGGCTGCCTGCATCCTGGAATTGGGACACCCGCCAACATTGTCCTTTGGGAGGTGGGTGTACAATTTCCTTTTGCTCTGGGTTTCAAATGAGGGCCTAGTGAATTGTTTCCTGGGAGGGAAGCTGCTTTGCTTGTAGCCAGGGTTATTGTCCTTGTGGGACAGCATGCTTTCCCGTGGCCATCAGGAAAAGAGTTTCTGTCATTTTGGCCCGGCAGTTTCTGCTGAAACCTCCCTTCCCACCCAGGCAGGCTGTAGCTGCTTGTTAGGGACAGGGGGATGCTGCTTCCATTCTGGAGGCTTTTTCCTGGTCTAGATGGAAGGAGGGAACTTTTTCTATACCCACCAGTTTTATGACATGCTGAGCTTTGTGGGTGCTTTAACAAGCTATTGAGAGGTGCTTTCTCTTGAACCTTGATGCCTTTCTGAAGCCACGGGAATACTCTGTTGCCAGGCACATAATGCCTGAAGGCTTCTCAGGAAAGCCATGGGCAGCTTCAAATTTGGGACTGTCACTCCAGAGAACACCATGGCCAGGTGGTGCTGCAGCCTTGACAGGATCCCCTTGGAGACATTTGCTGTAGGAGATGGAGCCACCATGCTCTTAGCAGGCAGCTTGCTCGTGCTCTGGAGATCAACCTCAGATTGGGTGGTAGTCCCCTCTAGATGCGTCCCAGGAACAGGGTCATTGGCTGTCCTTAAGGTAGTGGTAAGGTTGAAGGCATTTGTAGCAGGAACTACTAGCAGGAACTCCTGGAGCCTTTTTCTCAGGCTTGGGTGGGTCATATTCATTGTCAAACATTTCCTCAGAATAACATGGGGGCCTTTAAAAGACACATCCAAAATAAAGATTCTAGTGGGAGCAAGAAAAGCACAACAAAGCATTTGCAATCAGCCACCACATAGTTGTAACACCTTTTCCCACTGCTCCTTTTGCATTCATGTTTCAGACTTGTTTTATCTATGGATGACTGTGACTTTACCGAGCAAAGGTTCTGCATAACTGTGAACGTTGGAAAGGGCTTGGGGGAGACCCTGCACCTGGCATCTATTACCATAGCAGTACACAAATCAGAAAGCTGCTGTGAGCACACAGAGGCAGAGGTGGGCAAGTACTGCAGGGAGGCATAGGTATGGTGATGCCAGGAAGCCTAGTGCTGGGAAGCAAAACAGTCAGGATGTGTGTCTACAGAATGTTGTGTGCCAAATAAGTCAGCTCCTGAGCTCGAAGCAGGAAGCAATGTCAAAGCTACAGCCTGTAAAGCCAGAGCCTCTACTAGTGCAGCCAGGCTGCTTTTGAGGCCCCAGAAGAAATCTTGGTAGGCTACCAGGTTGTGCCTTATAGGCATACCAGCTCATTGAGAGCGCGCTGAGTGGAGCCAGACAGTGTTTTGATCAGACAGCAACTGAAGTCCCTTGCCTCACACTTGAGAACAATAGAAACTCACTCCACCCAATCTGGGAACAATAAAGAAATTTCCACATCCCATCCCTATTCAGTACAAGGGAAATCTCCCCTGCACATGCAGGCTGGTCCCAAAGAGGTTTGGGAAACCTGCCTTTCTAAGCTCAAATATCTAAGCAAATGATATCAAAGCTTCTGCACCTGGTTTTGTCTCCCACGCTCTCCCTGTCTTGCTGCCTCACAGTCGGCATTGAACTAGCTGGCCATAGTAGAGAACAAAAAAATGTACATCTTCACTGTGTCTTCTCATGTTTTCAAGACTATGCTATCTAAGCTACATGGCAGAATTAAATATATAAATAAAGAAGGCAGAATTGACTCAATGCTCTTCTGGTGCAACTAAATAGGGATCCAAGGAGATGACTTCATAAGCTTGAAGTCATACAATAAAAATACAAACGTTACCATCCAGCTTAGACAACCCTTTGTTGATGAACAGCCTGAACTCCAGGATTTTAATAAACAAGGGGGGTTCTTTGTGGAAAACTGGGAGCACTGGAGTATGGAGGTTGCTCTTGGAAGCTGAAATTTCATGTAATTGCCTGGCTGTAAGAACAGGGGTTTTATAGGACAGCTCCCATCTGAAGTTATATGCTAAAACTGATCACTGGCAACATTGCAGAGGCTGTGGATTGACACACAGAGCAAATAACGAATATGATTAATGTGTTGCACCGCCAAAGAAACCAGCAGGAGATTTTTATGGATCCAGAACTCCACTTGATTGTGGTGGATTTGAGCTCAGCTTCCTGGACTTGCCCTGAAATGTGATATTTTCATTTCTTAAGGGCTAGAGTCTTCCAAAGCACTGCTATTGCCAAGCAGAAAAAACTACCACAAATACTTACAGGAGAGAAGGGAGTGGTTCTTTTCCCAGCCTCCATCTCTCTCCTTCCTAGCCACCTTAATCTGATATAATTTCTTGACTTCAAAAGCTAGCACTTGAAGAGAAATGCTAGTCAGTGCGAAACTCCTTGTGACTGCAGAAGAGCTGGTAGCACTATGATGGGGAAAGGAATAGCAAGGCACTGGGGAAAAAGTGAAAAAGAAACATAGAAAAACAGCTAGAGGAGGAAAAGTGGGAAACCCTTGCAACCCCATGAGAGTGATGGTATCCCAGGTGACAAGTCATTGTTTTAGGGAACAGAAAGTCTTTCTCTGAAACACTGCCATTACAAACTGGAGATGTCATGGGGTAGTAAAGCAGCTGGAGGCTTGTTATGCCCTTATCTACTACCTACTGCATAGAGGGATTCTGCAGCCTTACTGTACTCACCCTCCTTCCTCATTGCTGATGGGCAGCTCTCCAAACTCTGGAGGCATTCGCTGGGGAAAGAGAAAAGGCAATGCTCTGAGGAATGTAGCACTGAAGAGGTTATCAAAGCCCCTGTACAACACACAGAGAGCTAACGTTAGTTCATCAGCCTCTACCAAATGGAACGTAACACCTCCTGTTTATGCATCCTTTTCCATCTAGGACACAAGTGGCTCAGGAGCAACCAACAAACCTCCATCCTAACTCTGCAGCCAGTACAGCACAGGAGACTTTCATGCTTGGAAGACTTGAAAAGTTTGAGAGTGCACTATCAGAGGGAGATCAGTCTGTTTGCATTAAATGCTGGCAGGCCATCATGCAAGAAAAACACCCTGTGGGAGAAATTGCAGAGCTCATACTTGACCTCCACACAATTGCTGTAGCCCTATGCAACAGCTTCAGGTGCTATAGTTCAAAATTGACTTATAAGCAGATGGAAGAGCCTGTCCTGGTGCTTAGATGGTGTGCTCTGGTCCCAATACCAGAGCTAAGGAACGTGGAGGCTCAGAGTGGTGTTTCCTTCACAGCAAAACTGAAAGGAGGTAGCCTATTCCAGACCAAAAGTGTATTTCTCAGAGACTTCTACATGATTCAGGAGCACAAGTTCTGCTTAATACTGGAGGAAATTAGTTCTTCCACCACCTTTGTTGCCCTCATAAATCCAAATTCAATGTCTTTTAAGGAGAAAGAACTATGCCCCTCTAGAGCATACTGCATTCCAAGGAAGATGGACCAGCAATAACCCTGTAAATTCAAGCAGTCTTTGGCAGAGAGCTCTGAGTTAACTCCATGGCTGGGGAAATGGTTCAGGATATTCAGCTAGAGAGACACCTGTCTCAAGGTCAGGTTTTTGGAGACAGAATTCATTATCACTTGACAGCTCTTTGGCATACTCTGTGAGAGGACCTGGCAGGTCTGTTCCCACATCCTTGTGGACAATTACCTGTATCACCAGAAGCCACTCTCACTCAGCTGACAGTAGTAGACAAGCCCAATGACTCAGCAGGGGTCATAGAGGTTAAATTAGGCCCTAGATAGTTTTACTTTGAACTCAGGCTGTTTTCAGTACTAATAGAATTGCTTTTAGGAGAAAACCTCTTATGCCTTGGAACGTGTTCACCTTGGCTGTAAATCTGTGTGCACAAAAGTAAATGTACAAATTCTATGCATGAAGGATTGCTGACAGGCAAATTGGAGGTACTTCTCCCAGTACCCCACCCTCATTTTACAAAGAGATCAAGCTAGCTCCTTCCATAAAATACTGGGGAGCGTTTGCTGTTAGAGACACTACCCACTTTTCTCCATACCTGCTATGCTCCTGAGACGGAGAGCTCACCTGCAGAAAGCGCCATGGCTGCTGCTGAAATAGCAATTGTGCATTGGAATACACATGCTGTAAGAAATATACACCTGTAAGGGAGAGGAGACCACTTGAAGCCACTGGTTTCTTGCCATATCAAAGCATAGTAAGACCTAGCACAAAAAGGGGACTGTAGTCTGATGTGTGCCAGTCTCATGGAGGGACTTTTATAACCTTACCTTTCTTGCACAAATTTTGGGGAGAGGTCTGTGTTATCACTGTACAATCAGCCATTGGAATAATCTCCCCAGGAAAGTGGTGGACTCCCTGACATTGGTCCAACTCCCCAGCATTGGACACTTTTAAGATTCAGCTGGACAGGGTGCTGGGCCATCTTGTCCAGAATGTGCTTTTGCCAAGAAAATTTGCTCCAGATGATCCTTGAGGTCCCTTCCAACCTGTTATTCTATGATTCTATGATAGAGGGCTACGAAGCCTCTGAAGAGACCCTCTTCATCCTGACCTTTGCACCATGTAAGGGCAACAAAGGGATTTTCCTTCTCACCAGCCTTCCCTCAAGTGCTGGGGACCTCACCTGCTGCTGGAGGGGAAGAAAGAGGTCACTGTCCTTAGCAAGTCTGACCCATCCCTCCAAAAAAGACCTGTGCAGCAGCAGAGCTACACACACTCCTCTCATTTGCTAACACTTCAAACCACTGGGATGGCTCTGAGGGGTTCTGGTTTCAGTTAAGGGGCATCTGGAAGCCAGTGCACCCTCAGCTCTAAGCCTCTTGCCATAGCAGTACCTGCTGCCTTGCCACAGCAGGAGCAGCCAACGTTGCTGTGGAGGCAGCGGTGGTGAGGCTGAAGCGCAGCCCAGAGTGCAGTGATTCACATGCCCCTGCTCCAGGCGTGGTTCTGCCTCCCACCCTCCTGCTCAGTTGGCCCAAGGGTCTTCTATAAGAAGCTTGCAGAATCCTCGGTGAGAAGCCTGTGAGATGCTCTGCTCGCTCCTCTTGGAGACAGGCGTGAATTGCCCTTCATCATGTGGTCTCCACAGCAAGATGGCCTCCACACATTGGGACTCCTGAGGTGGTTACCTGATCTTGCTGCTTCTGGTTTTCCTCTCTGGGCTGCTGCAAGGGGCCTTGGTGAGCAGCCTGGGCAGGCCTTGTAGGGTCAGCAGCTTGTGGCTGCTTTGCTGGGTCTTCTTTCTTTGAGGTTACCGTTGGCCACAACTGCTGTTGCTTTCGCTGCTGTCTGCTGGTTTGCTGGAGCACTGGGGCTTGGCTACGTTGGGTCTAGACTCCCACAGGCTCTACTGGCTTTTGCTTTTTCCACTAGTTATTTTGCTCCTGCATCCTCACAGCTGGCTGCTGGAAGGGCTGTGTGAAGCTCAACCCATAGCTGTATAAGGAAGCCAGCTAGGAAATATTTTGAAAATGTCACTTGGTTTAGTATTTTGAAACCATTCCTCAACATGTCCAACTTGGACATCTTTGTCCATGCCTGGTGATATGACCAGACCATAGTATGAAGGGCTTTTTTCCTGACTACTGTTAAATTTCAAAATACACAACTTCAAACAGCTCCCACATTGAGATGGCATCACGACATTTGCATTTCTTTAGGGAAAAAGGAGAGAGCAATGCCCTCTGCCTTCAGGTGGCCAGTGCCCAGTCAACTCAGAGTCATCATGCTGCAGTTCACATCCTTGAATTGCAATAGAATAAGCACAGATCTGAAACCCACCTCTGAAACTGAATGTTTCAACATCTCAGACACTTACTTTGCCCTTGGGCCAGTAATTCCACCTCATGAGTAAGACATATTTCCAATAGAAGTTTTTGGTGAACAACAGCAAACTCGTCAGGGCTCATTATGCTGTAGTGTTTGACAGCATAGTTAAATGTCATGCTACAAATGTGATTTATTTCTCCGGCTTACATGTACGTATGACACTGTTGGTAGTGTCAAGACGTCTGCCTCTGCCTTCAGAAAGCCTGGAAACATAGCTGATTTCAGTGAGAACTACCCTGTTCCTCCTAAAGGTGTGCTAACCCCCATGTCCATTTTTAAGACTGCCTATCATCCAAAGTCGAATGAAACTATGCTGAGGGAATAAAATATGATCCTACTTGACAATGGAAAATCCAATTAAAACGTAGAATATGAAAAAATTACTTTCCTTATTTCACTTTGCCTTCTGATTTGACATGTGAGACATAGGGTATCCTTTGGCAGTGGTTATTGTCCACTATGTCACACTAAGACAGCATTTATATCCAAAGGTATGACAATATACATGTAGTATTTGCATCTGAATGTGTTTTGTCTCTGTGCATCTTATTCAAAGCTTGCTGATGTCTGTGGAAAGAGTACCATAAATACAGGCTAAAAATTATGAAAAAAATAAAGAAAATGTCTTTAACTCCTCATTTTTTCTTCCAAATGTACCTTTTTGCAGCTGACATGATAAAGAAAAAAGTAGCCATAATAAAAAGGACAGCTCATATTTGATAAAGTAATAGTTGCAACTGCTGTATCATCAAAAAATCCATACCAATGTCTGGTTTTGTTCCACTATGAAATATATTTTTTATAATACCTTTCTTGTCTTGTCTTTCTTGTTGCTGTGTTTCCATGAAATAAAATCACACTCACCAGCTTTTTGTCTGCTTCTTTCTGAATGAGAGAAAACCTAAGGAAGATGGAAGCTGAATATAACAAAATAAAAGAAGGGCCAGCATTTTGTTTTGGTAATGAACTCTCTGGGATGACATTTTTCTTAGAAAAGAGGTATATTTGGGGAAATAGGGCTATTATGATGAGCATTTTATAACCAGTTAGGAAATAAAGATTTTATAATGGATTTGGGAGTTTTTAAACTTCGTCTTACTATTGGTGAGACAATAGTGAACAGCAAATCAATAGTAAATAGCAAGTAGCAATCAAAATTTCCCAGTCGTATCCATGTTTAAGAAAGACATGCGCACGCTAAGTAGAGATGCTGACACTCACTGGCACTGCCCAGGACATCCATGGGATGGGCATGGGAGAGGTGGTGCATCATCAGCCCTCACTGGCACACCTGGGGAGAGGGCAAAACTGATGCATTATCACCCACTGGCTACCCAAGCCTGCTCCGAGTTCACTGCAAAGGTGTGGCTTACAAAAACTTGCTAATGGAGTGTCTCTTTCATCCAACCAGTCCGATCTCCTGCTTCTAGATGAACAAACACTGGGTCTGATCTCATTTCACAAAGCTTACCTAGAGAAATTGCAGGAAACCCAAAACAAGCCCTCCAGTAAAGGCTGCCTGCAATGGCTGACATTTGCCCAGAGAGCTGAGTCTTCTTTGAAGCCCTCTCAAATAAGTGAAGGAAGCTCCTGCCAATGCAGAAGTTGCTGCATAGTACTGTCTGACCCATATTATGTCAGAAACCAAATTAAAAGACTGCAATCGTTCTTTTATGAAATAGATGTTTCTCTTCTGCAGTCTGCTCAGCTCTTTCCTAAATTGGCCAGGAGACCCAGTTAAACAGCAGGATTTCTGCCTGGTTCCAGATGTGCAAATGCCCACTGTACCACATGCTGGCAATGTGCTAGTAAGTCTGCACAGTGTCAGTAAAGTGTGGGTCTGAGCCCATTCTCCAGGAGACACTTTTCCACCCTCTGCATTGGGCACTGTCAGGTTTGCCCTAAAAGGAAAGTCTTTGTATTTTCCCATTTTGGGAAAGGCTGGGATAATTACAAAATTGCCCACAAAGTTTCTCCATTAGCCTGCTCCGGACACTTTGCATATGAACCGTCAATGTGGAAGAAAGCAGAGGCTCACAGAACCTGTCAGGGGCAAGCCTGGTGCCAACCCAGTCACCTCCACACAGAAAGGACAGACCCCCTGCAGCACTGACAACTTCATGTCATAGGTGAGGCTGAAGTCTGAAGGCCCCACTCAATTCCCCCTGTGTTGTTCCGGGGGGTAAGTGTTACTCTGCCTTACCATCTTGCTTTAGGGTAAAGTCCCCACAAGGCCAGTGTGCTGCAGTTGCCACCACAGACCTCAGGTGCCTGTACATCTGGGTCCCGTCAGGTCCCAGCTAAGTGAAACTGCCTAGGACATCTGCCAAGGTGCCTGAGCATCTACAGCAGGAGAGCTGCCCTATTCTGTAGGCAATGACAAGTTTTAGGGATAACCAAACTAGGTGCAACCTGCATGTGCCAGCTCCAGGCTGCTACATATACAGAGTTAGCAATGTCCAAGCTAGGTGTTTAGAGCCAGACTGGGATGGCTGATGTGAGTTGTAGGTAGATCTTCTCCCCAGCTTCCCCAGTCCTCAGGCCTCATCCCCAGCACCACAGACTTGATGTATAAAGAGGTCCTTATGTGATCCTGACCAAACCTTTGGCCCAAACAGCTGCATTCCAGCATGGAGGAGATACACTGCGGCTTAAACCTACATGTAGAGGGGTGCTGGAGGCTTTCCAACTCAAATTTCAGAAAGCTTCTTAGTAAAGTTTATACTTAATGGCTGCCAAATATTTTTTTTTTTTAGAACTCTAAAACTGGCCATGCTACATCTACACACATGTCCACAGCTGCCTCAATCTTGACAGGGATGAATGCCTCCGACTGCCTGCCTGGAACTGAAGAAGGAGGGTTTCCTTCACTCAAGGCCCTCACAAATGCACACCTCCTTTGCAGCACGTCAAGCACCTGGGGACAGACACAGCCCTGATGTGAATAACAAATTAGCAAATTAGGAGTTGCATGGCTTCCTCATACATCATATATATAGATCCTATACTTCCCACACAATCATATGTGGGGTGTGTAGCAGCGCCAAAAAAGTGGTATGAGACTGTGCTAAGATGAGAAGCATCTCCTCAGCATTTCTGCTGCCACTATAGAAGGACAGAATGCAGATGCTGTAGGGGTAAAGAAGAGAACACTTCTTTACCTTTTCCAGTAGTAAACCTGTATCTATCTGGCACACATAACAGGCTAGCATTTTAGATACCAGTATTGCATTATATGTAATAGCCTACTATTTAAATATACAGCATCCCAGAATGGTTTACCGAACGGTTTACCGAACAGTTTACCTGTCTTCCAAACCAACATAAGATGCAGCAGGCTGTTATCAGCGTAAAAGAACAACCAATACCATACCAGGGTAAGGCAGACTGCAGTTCTTTTGACAACACACTACTATGGAACACCAAAGACAGGGCTTGAAAGGAAGTCTGAAAAGCAGCAAAGAAGCGAAAGTGCTTTCCTGTGGTGTGCTCCTTCCATCACATTTCTTAGCTGGAAGTTAAATGTCTGTTTAGCAGGATTTACATCAGAATGTTGCTGAAGGCTAATAAAAGATTAAAAGGTAGATGTGGAGAGGTCAGCAGAATGTTTAAGCATCTTGTTTTGTCACCACTCTTCCCTTTGAATGGTGAGGCTTTGTTTCCAGTGTTGTAAGTCTGACATAGGCATTTATTTTCCTTTTTTTGCTGCTTCCACAGTCTTTGTTTGCAGGTAAGAAAACCTACCTACCCTCCCCCTCTGCCTCCCTTTCTGCTTAACTGTTTGAGCTGGTGACTCAGGCAATTTGTCTGCATGGATCTGCAAATCTCTCTCCTCAAGGCATAAGAATCACATGTGGCCTGGGGAGGCAAACTTTGACAGGCTCAACAATTTCTAAAAGACAGAAAGACACCTTACACAAAAGTTTTGTGGTTTGTTTTAAAGTCTGTACAATTGGTATTTTGCAAAGGCCTTTCTGACAGAGTAAATACTGTGATTCCCACTTCTGCAGTCAAGTCAAAGTACAGGTGTGTATGACTTGAGTCAGTTCCCATGAAGCTAGCTTCAAGCAGTAGTAAGTTCTGTCTCAGAGTTGTGCAGGCAGGCAAGGAATCAGTCTGCTGTGCTGAACATCTTCCAGGTGCATTCACTTCCTACAGCAGAGACCTGCTAAGTCTTTGGAGATTAGCAGTGAGTGAGATTAGCTGTCTTTAATTACCTGGTCTGTTGCAGGCTCCTGTGTGGAAGGCAGTAGGTTAGACCATTTAGGCTGTATCACTTCTGGAAGTGCGTGCCAGTGAGTCAACATCAATGTATTGCATCAGTATAAGGCCAACTGCGTTGGCTTTTGGTAGTTACTTGAACTAAAACTGACACTCTGAAATAAGTGCAGTTATGTTTCTGCTAGTTCATCTGTCTCCGTCACGTATCCCATCCCCTGCGAGCAGCAGGAGTCTGCAGGGTCCCACTGAGCCCAGATAGATGATGGAGCTTAAAACATTCACCAGTGCCATCCGTTCTGCTTAAATCCAAACCAACACAGAATGATCCAGATCTTCAGCTCTTGACGGCTGCCAAATCCCAACTTCCTGAGTTAACACATGGGAAAGGTAAACATCATGTGTAAATGGGACACCGATCATTGGTGTTTTGAATACAGCCCAAGCTTTTCTCCAGTGGCTGCTTCAAGCACCACTACATCCCTGAGAACCCCCTGCAACATAGATACCAAAGGATGCTACCAAACGTTTCACTGAAAACAGCCTCCAGACATTCCTCCATGCCCTTCCCAACCCCTTGGGAATATTGTAGGACAATGAGAGTTGTGAGCTGCTCAGATGCCAGGGAAGGCAAGCAATAGAGTGCCACAGATGGGAAGTCCCCTTCAAAGGAGGGCTCCAATTATCAAAGAATAGCTATGTTATAATTCCTTTATCCCATGTCTTTGGGGGTGGGGATGCTCCATAAATCAAATGAGTGGTGGAGAATGAAGGATCTTCTTGGGTTCACCTTTCCAAAATACTTTTATAAATGATGCTGTTTAAAATCTCCCCAAAGGAGGGGAGAATTGGGGAGGAGAGGTGAAACGAAACAAAATTTGTATCACAGCTTATGGTCAACAGGAAAATGCAAGCAATGTCAGCTACAAATGTAACAGAAAAGGGTCCTGCCACTCTTTTGACAGCCAAGTTTACTTTTAACAGAGGAAACCGATTGAACTCATG
Source organism: Limosa lapponica baueri (assembly GCA_002844005.1). Classification (NCBI taxonomy): domain Eukaryota; kingdom Metazoa; phylum Chordata; class Aves; order Charadriiformes; family Scolopacidae; genus Limosa; species Limosa lapponica. Next base: position 1,454,937 of record KZ505675.1, read on the forward strand.
ATGTCCAGATGGTCCTAGCAGATGATCATTGCTGGAAGGCACTAAAAAAAGAGAAGTCTCTGGCATTTTGTTCTGGAAGAAATCTCTTTTCTGTCCCATTGGAAGCAGTTGGATTAACCTTACATATTCAGGCAAGGGAGACAGCAGAAGGACTCATTCCTGTGCACTCACACCAATCTTCATGATGCCAGATCTGATTTTTTGTTTTGTGTTGCTTCTCTAATGAAATAACATTGTTTCTGGGTTTGAGATCCCCACTGCCTTTCCAGGGGCCAGGTAGCGTACCAAGAGAAACGCTGGAAGGGAGGGATGCCATCCAAAGGGACCTTGACAGGCTTGAGATGTGGGCCCGTGCCAACCTCATGAAGTTCAACAAGGCCAAGTGTAAGGTCCCGCACCTGGTTTGGGGCAATCCCAAGCACAAATACAGGCTGGGCTGAGAATGGATTGAGAGCAGCCCTGAGGAGAAGGACTTGTGGGTGTTGGTGGATGAGAAGCTCAACAATGTGCACTTGCAACCCAGAAGGCCAACTGTATCCTAGGCTGCATCAAAAGAAACGTGGCCAGCAGGTCGAGGTGATGCTGTCCCTCTACACGACTCTTGTGAGACCCCACCTGGTGTACTGCATCCGGCTTTGGAGTACTTAGCACAAGAAGGATGTAGACCTGATGGAGAGGGTCCAGAGGAGGGCTACAAAGATGATCAGAGGGCTGGAGCAGCTCTCCTATGAAGACAGGCTGAGAGAGTTTGGGTTGTTCATTCAGGAGAAAAGAAGGTTCCAAGGAGACCTTGTAGCAGCCTTGCAGTATCTGAAGGGGGCCTACAAGAAAGCTGGAGAGGGGCTTTTTACAAAGGCATGTAGTGATAGGATGAGGGGCTTCAAACTGGAAGAGAGTAGATTTAGATTAGATACGAGGAAGAAATTCCTTACTGTGAGGGTGATGAGGCACTGGAACAGTTGTCCAGAGACGTTGTGGGTGCTCTACCCCTGCAAGTGTTCATGGCCAGGTTGGATGGGGCTTCGAGCAATCTGATCTACTGGGAGATGTCCCTATCCCTGGCAGGGGGGTTGGAACAAGATGATCTTTAAGGTCCCATCCAACCTCAACTATTCTATGATTCTATGAAACTTTGAAAAGAAGCCATAGCTATAATTGCTAAGTCAAAGTTATAGTATGGTCCCAGGGCCAGTAAGCTAGGTGTACAGTGCTAGTCTTGCACAAGGGGGAGGGTGGGATGGCTCCTGAAAGTCTAGGCTGTGGCTTGGACCAGGAGTGCTGGGCTGGCTGGTGCACTTCTTCAGGAGCATCTTAACTTTGTGTTATACCATAGAGATATAATAGGAACATGAGTGCTTTCTACAAAGCAGGCCAGAACCAGCAGGGACTATATGAGTCGCTGTGTCTTGTCTTGGGCACCGCACAATTCCTTGTCCTTCTCTTTGAGGAGGACAATGTGGCTCTTCAGAAGTCCAAAAGGCAAGAGTGAAAGGAGCAGGGCTGTTCTTCTTACAGGCAATGCAGAGAAATATGCTTCAGCTTGAAAAACTTCCCTGCATGAACAAAGAGAATATGATGGTCTCCTGAGTCAAAGGGAACAAGCAATGATTTTAACTTATAGCAATGTTAAATTAGACATTAAAAGGAGGACTTTGTGGTGTCTCCATTGGAGGAAGTCATTAAGAATAGGCTAGACAACATATGTGGGAAGTGGCATGGTACAACTGAAGTGCAGAAAACAGAGAAGACAGACAGATGACAGGACCTTGTGAGTGCTTTCTAACCTTATTTTTGACAACACTTCGATCACAATCATCTGAAACCTGGCAGCAGATCAGAGATGTGGTCCAAACAGGCTGTTTGTGTTACCACTGTGACAGACCCTTTGAAATGCTGATGCTCTCTTCTAGTGCTCTCTTACCTAGAGAAGCACAACAGCCAGCTTGGTGCAGCAGCCCATCTCCTATCAGCAGGGTCCTCACTGTCTGTCCTTATCATTCATCGCAGACAAACAAAATTCCAGATTTGTCTTCTCAGAAAAAATCAGTCTTAAGGGTCTAAAAGCAACATACACACAGATTAATCACACCGAACTAATTATTTTCACAGAGATTCTCACAAAAAACTTACACCCACTTATCTTCTTTCACTTCAAAAACAAAGTAGTTGCCCTGGAACTTGCTGATATCCAGGATTTATTTGGGAAACTATTTCAATATAACTTCTATGGCCTAACTGAGTGCCAGAGTGAGGCACTCACTCTGTGAGGCCTTTGGCTTCTAATGTACTTCAATACTTGAAGCCCACTAAATCAACGGTTAGTCAATATGCATACTCCTTAGGTATCCACAAGGGTCACACTTAAAAAAAATTCATGTACCTCTGGCGAAAGACACCTCCCAGGTCATTATTTTTTTATCTACAGAGAATATTTTGGATTAAGGTAAAGAATTTCTGACTGGTTTCATGAACTAGTTAGCTTACCTGTTTAATCAGTTTACCTGTTTAATCTCAAACTGCATCTCACTCTACCTCAAGGGTTTAACTTCTTCCCAATGGCATTGGTTGGGTATAAGAAACAGCTAATCCACAAGCATGTGTACCTCAAAACTGAGCTTGATTCACAGACTTACACAGCTGTCATGAATAAGTAATGCAATGAATAGGTTCTTTCAGGAGAAGCACTTTCTGGTATCCAGACAGCTGCTCCCCAGGCAGAATTTGCTGAAACCAGTCAGGGAATCACCTGATAAAGGTATCTGGCATCTGTGAAAGGATGGGGTTCTCCAGGCAGTTCCCTGTAAGGTGGACCAGAAGAGGATAAAGGATGAGTAAGTCCCTCCATTTTTTTTTGTTCGTGATCTGAGGGAGATGACATGCTGAAAGAGAAGTCCTGGACTGAGAAACGTCAGGAGCACTGAGAAAAGCAGGACAGGGAAATATACATGGCTGTGGTGGTGTTTTAACCTTTGCCTACAGCTGAGTGTTCGTGCTGTCTAACAAAAAACGTGTCTGAGTGACTCTGCTGGGAGATCTTTACAAGCAGAGTAGGTCCAATTGCTTGCAGCTATTGTGGTTCCCTGAAGCGTGGGCTCATAAAGCTCAAGTGCTCACAAGCTCTGGGAAATGCTGTGCTTGACCTACTGCCCTGACTAAGAGATAATACTCCCCTAAAGGTAAAATGCAGCTGGTGGGCAGTGAGGTCCCATATTTAAGAGAGGAGAAGGGAAAAAATCTGTTCAGTGAATGTGAAACAGAGTCTGCAGTGGGTGGAGGGAGGTTGTGCTATAACAAGACAAATTTACAGATCTAGCAGATTGCTGTGCAAATCCAGCAACTGAGATTACAGCAAATTGCAGCATTACTGAGGACTGTCATATGTTCCAGCAGGTACTTTGAAAGCTCTTCTGCCATGCAAATCCAAGGCTACAAGTGGCAAGGAAAATGTAAGGAAATGCTTAATACAGTCAAGGAGCACCGGTGAAGTAGATCACAGAGAGTATATCTGATAGAAGGCAGTAAGGAGCAAATTAGTGCACTGACTTGTGCAAAGTGGTACTGTCTGTATCTTTAGAGTTGCCATAATGAGCTGCCTTGTTTTATACCACTCTTTGGCAGGAGCACTAACTGCATGATGCATTCATTTTTACACCCCCTCCTGAATGCTTTTTAAGCTGTGTAACTCCTCTGCTACTCCATTTGTTCTGAAAAGCCTCTTACTGTTGCTGTTCTCTTCTTCTGTCAAATTTGATCCTGTCTGTTCTCTCCGTAAGAAACTGTTTTGCTGGGCCTTGCTTTTACTTAGTTCTTCTCTGGGAAGCCTTCAGTGCAATAAATGATTCAAAAAGAAATACCAGACTCCTTATCTCCTTCCCCAGATTTGTTGAACACTCCTAATCATGGAAGAGCTCTAACAAAGCAAGTGCTTTCAATAAATCTTAACTTCTAAAGCAGTGTATGCCAATGACCTTGCAGGACTGAGCTCCTGGGAAATGGAAGCATGATAAATCTCCATATTCCCTCTACAATTTCCCCTAGGGGCTCTTCGTATCTCTGGAAATGGATGGAGAAAGATAATTACATATTGGGAATATATTTCTCCTTTCCAGAGCATTACCAAAGGTGATTAGGACATCAGCTGTAGGCTAAAGCCTGGAGTTCACCTTCCTTGTTTCTTATCACTTTCCTGAAAGCACTTGAGCAAGTCCCTATGAACTTTGATTTCTACACCCAAACATGAAGATAAAAGAACTCCCCTATGATAAATGGGTATGATAATGGGACAGACTACTGTAAGACTGTCCAAGCACTCTTAAAAGTGTTAGATGAGGAGAAATACCCAAGAGAGAGGCTTGTATTACACAATTGTTACATATTTTTTGATTGATCCAATGGCTTAGAAATGCTTGAACAAAGTTCAATAGATTATGAAAAGCTGCAGAAGTGCAAAGTCCTTGTGTAATCACAGAGCTTCCTAAAACCATTGTTTGCTATGATCTAGACCTATGAAACAACCCAGGAGCTCCCGATAACAGATACAGAGCTGCCAGTGTAGTTTATATACAACATATCTGTTGTTACCTTTTCTCATACTATCTAGGAGTAGATGTAGCTGAGCCTTGTTCTGCCGCTTTCACCCAGGCTGAGAAGAACTTCTCCAACCTTGCCTGCAGGTGAGAAAGGTTTGATTGGGGTGGAAAAAAAGGGCCTATGTTATTTCCTGGTGCCCCCTCCTCATCCCTGCTCTCTTTATCCCCCTTTGCTTTATACCCTTTTGCTGGTGTGGTTACATTCCTCAGAATTTCTGCAAGTCTCAGTCCTCAGCCTTTCCCAGTCTCACCCATGCGGATCTCCTACCTCTGCTGGGCAGAAAGTCACAGTAAGCCAGTGTGCAACACAAGTAACACAAGATATACAACATTTCATATTGGCACTTGAGCACTGCATGTCACCCTTATCCCATACCAAGAGTTGTGTGCCCCTACATGACCCAGATGACAATGGGCGGAAATACCTTGACACACATGACATGAGAGAGTCTGTAGAGCCACGAGGAATAGAGGCCTTGAGATAGACCTGCTTGTTGAGAAAGGAGAATACTTCTCTACTGTCCTACAGAAGTCTCTAGGACCCATAACACCTCTGCTATTTACCTCCAGTAACGTGACAGAGACAGCAGTTATCAGTCACAGAAGTATTGCCTGTCCCTGGGAGTTGAAGCTATTCTCTCCAAATGTAAGAACAAGTTGCTCTTCCCTGAGCTGGCATTTCCATATCAGAAATGCTTTGACTCTCACCTCATTCCAGTTTTGATGCAAACTGCTCTAAAGAGATGTGATGGATATAATGGATTAAAGTTCAAGCTGGCAATACCACTCAAGTTGCTCTCTGTCTCTGTTCTTGAACACAGCTGTGGCAGAAGCCTTGCCCTGCCACGTGGACACACAGCACGTATGCACAGCAAGCTGCCCTGGACACTGTGTCTGCACAGAACCTCTCTCAGGCTGGGCAGACCTCTGACAGATTGGAGGTCAAAAGTCTGGTATAGATCTGTTTGACTTAAGACTATGTTGAACATCTGGCTGTGTGCTTTCGAAAGCAAAGGCAGCGTTTCTTGGATATCTGGAACAGCATCTCATATCTTCCATCTCCTGTTCTCACATTCAGGATTTGAAGTGGTTTGGTGGTTTTGTTTGTGGTTGTATTTTTTGTTAATTTATTCAAAAAAACAGCAGCTAAACACATGGTGGAATAAATTTTTATTACTTAATCACTACTTTGTTCTTAGATAATATCCTAGCTCACGCATGGAGAGACGCGGTCTCCCAGTACAAAAGAATGTCACAAAAGCATTTGTCACTTAAGATGCATTTCTGCTTGCTACCAAGGAGACATTTAGCAGGAAAAGTTGAGTATATATCACCCTACACGTGCACATGCAGCAGCATGAAGAGCAAATTTACAGCAATTCATTGCATTAACAAAATTCAATATTAATCATCTTTTTTCCCCTCTCCCAAATAATATAGAAAGAAAAATCTTTGTGCTACAGTTTCCATAGCTGAATACATTGTTTAGTATAATTAACGCTTTATTGCAAGCCCCAGAAAAACAGGTTACTGTATCTCCTTTGCCAATGCATCATGCAGAGAAAACAGAGGTATAGTATAGAAGCAGGGCACTTCACAGTTCTTGGAAGAGCTTTACACCCCACATGATCAGTAACTGCTGGGAGTATATGCAGGGCATCAGAATACAAGGTGGGACACATAGTCACTTTCTAGATCTCCAGAGGGACTGAGCTATAAAAATTAAGGGTACGAGGATGCTGGGGAAAACTGAGTTCCTTCTGACCTGGCAGTGGTGCATGGTCCCTCAAAAATCCCTCTGCTCCAGCCTGCTAGATGCATAGGATCGCTTGGAAAATTGCTTTCAGCATGTCACGGGTTCACTCTGATGCACCAGCACCCCATCTGGAAGACAGACATCACTCCCCCATTCTGATGGGAAAGCCCCTTAAGGTGAAGAACCTCCCTGCATCTGATTGACACCCCAGTGCAGCAGCGGCTTTTGTCCTGGGGCTGGTGAGTAATCTTCAGTTTTGACATCTCCCTGGAGGGCTGGGTTTTGGGGTCCCTTTCCTAATCCACTGTATATGCCAATAAAAATGGGTAGCATGGCACCAGAGGCTGGTGTACCCACTCTGCCTCCCTGAAGAAAAAAAAACTTGAAAAGATTATCTTATTTACTCATCTTTTCATCAATGTGTGCAGTCAGCTGCTATTGGCAAGCCTAGGCAGAAGGCCAGCTATCCTTCACAGCCATTTGTAATACGGCAGCCAGTACTGGAGTGATGACCCTTCAGAAACAGGTGCTACACAGATCATCCAGAGAGTCTTTATCCTGTGGCCATGCCAGATGGACCACGAGTTCCTGTCTTCTCCTGCTATCAGTAAACACCTGATTCTTGAAACACGTGGAAATGGCCCTCAACTGTGGACTTTAGGCTTGAGGAAGAAAACTACCATCTGAGTGTAGCTTTTAAAGTCCTGATTATTAATTCTTTCTGGTCCTTTTCCAAGACAGTAACTATCCACTGGGAAATACATGAAGTTTTTGAGTTATCTCTTATCTCACCTTCTTCTTCCATGACCACGCTGCAGGACTTTAATTTTTATTTACATTTGACCTCTGCGTCCTGCTTCCATAGTGTAAGGAAGTCTTACAATGAGAACATCTTTGTGATCTAACTTAATGTACATTAACCTTACAGTAATCTCTACACAAATATGTGTTGCAAAGATCATGAAGCCCTTGTTTGTGATTGAAAGAAGACTGTGAATACACAGAACAGTTAACATTGACATTTCTATTCAAAAAGCCCAGGCTGTCTTGCCTTATCATCACTTAGAGCCAGATGTCCCTTCTAATGGAATAGACCCAGTTATGACTCACCTGCATTTCTTCAGAGCTCCCTATGTCAAGTCTTGTAGGGACACCCTGATAAATAGACAGTAGAAATTACTCAGGCAAGGCAACTGTTAAACCACTGAACAAAAGTATGTTTTTAGGGGAAAACAGAGTGAAAAAGGCATTCTGGCAGAAATTTTGAAACAGATATTAAAACAAATTTTGCTAGACCCAGAAGCCCACTGGACATTATTGAACAATAAATGTCTGTGCCATGGCTTTGAATACATCAGCCTTTCAATTCAGGCTGAATTTTACCCGCAGCAATGTCCACTGGAAGGATAGTTGTCTGTGGGTGACAAAAACTGAAATAAACTTACCCCTTGCTTGCTTCATAGGACAGAAGAAACAGCTGAGGGTAAAGCTAGATAAAAGAAAAAATAATAATCAGTGAATTAAACTGATGCAGCTGAGTAAACGCAGAAAGAATTGGAGAGTGAGACATAGGAAATAGTAAGTAGTTCTAAGGACTGTTGTGTTTCCGCTTCCTGGGACTAATTGATATGCAGTTGGGTATGTCAGGAGCAAAAGAAAAGAACAATTTGTTGGTGTTAGCAAGTGTTCAGTGCCATGGATGCTCGAAAGAATGACCAGGACTCTGCTTTTGGGGGCACACAGATAAGTATAGATGGTCACATCTGCTTCACTTGTGCCCTGCTTGCTGCGGGCCAGAGCTATTGAAATGCATTAGCTCAGAGCAATATGTATGCTGAATGTGACTATTCAGCTCCTGGGAGAGAGCTGGTTTGTGTCTCTCCATCTCTGCCAGCAACGGCAGACATATCAAAGATGCATCTGCCTTCACCATTCATGCAGGTGTGGCTGAAAACAGCATTGAGGCATTTGAAGAGAATTTCCAGCTTGCCTTTACAAATACACATTTTACACAGACAGATGCTTTTCTGACTTACTGTTTCTGCAAAAATGACATCTCCTTATCCAATTCCTAGTCCGGACTGAGAATATGACAATTTAGTCCAACCAAAAGTTGCCACAAAACTTTGCTACAGCATAATTGTGTTACAGTACCTAAGAAAGCTGTACATTAAAATCTATAATCACTTTGGGACCCAAATATCCTGAATATTTTGGTGCTGAAAACTGCATTTGTTTAGAAAAAAGCAGCCAGTGTACATACTTGAAAAAGACTAAGACTTGCTGAACAGAGAGAGAATCAGCTAGCAGACAGCAAAAGAGAAGAAATTTTAAATGACATGCTGCATCAGTGGAATGTATTTGGCCTGGCTAAAGAACGTATTTACATCAAGAGAGCACTTTTGCTACCTGGTCTTCCTTCAAACCATCTCCTGCTGTTCTTTGTACATTTTCAATAGCAATGAAAGTAAGGGAAAAAATAAGGCATGGTTTGTAGAAAAAAAAAAAAAAAAGAAAAAAGAAGGTAATCTCTGTTACTAGAGCAACTGATAAAGCTGGAAAAATACACAAGCTTTCAAGCACACTAGGTCTTCCTTAGCACTTGCATTATTTTATTTCCTGAAATGAACCCATGCAGTAACTTCACAGGGAAAGGGGTACTGCAGGTCAGCCTTTATCTGTAGGATATAGGTCTGGTCTTGCACTGGGCAAGAACCAAATCTACATGGCCCTCAAAGTCGTCAGTGGGATTCTGTTAAATAAGACAGCCTGAGAGCTTATCCATATTCATCTTGCAGGGTGAATTTTCTGAGTGAAATGACCATAAGCTACTTGAGTTAAAGATCTTAGAGGATATATCCTATCTTGACTTGCATGATGATCATCACCAAAAAAAGCATGCCCTTCTTTCCATTGGTGTTCATTATACTTTCTCCAGACAGAACTGGTACCACAAAAGGGAGAGATACAGAGAGACACCACCCTACCATTTCCATCTGTTCCAATCTGGCTACTACCATTCCCAATGGAAATAAACACTGTCTTATTTAAGTAAGTCAAAGTGCAGGAATGAGCCTGGCAAACTACCTGTAGCTCAGAACCTGTCCAGAGACTTGTCAAGCCAAAAGAAAGGACAAATTTCAATGGGCCTACATGCATGAAAACTACCTGCTGTTGACTTCTGGCAGCTGGCAACTGTTGCTGAACCCCAGAAAGTTCTCCTTGGTGAAATGGCAGCTGCCCCTGTAGGGCTAGTGACTGCACTTCATTGTGCTGGACTGGGGCTTGCTTGGCAGGCTGCAGTGTGGGCTGCAGCAATGGCTTTTGTACTTGTCACCTAGGTTGCGGGGGCTGAAGTGGTGTCTGCTGGCATGGCAGTGGCAGAGGATGGACAGGCATTGTGTATTTATACTGCAAGGAAAAGAGACAAGACTGTTATTAAAATGTGTAAAAAATAGATTATCTGTCTTCTGCTAAAATAATAGCAATATTGTCTCAGAGAGAAAAATGATAGATAAGGAATATAATCTGCCTAGTCCCGCCTGTGGTGATGCTAATACCACTTGCATTTCCCACAGTGCCCAGACACCACCCAATGTTTGTCTGGTCCTTCCATAATCTTTAAAATCCAATCTAGTCCTGCAGCATACTTTCCAGAGTACCTGGGATACTGCTGCCGCATATTGGATATGCAATGCAGGGTGGTCACAGTCTCAGGACTGTCCATATGAGAGAGACATCCCTCCAGCATGATGATGGGCAAGAGACAAGCTCAGGTGCTCTGACAGCTACTCTTTTGTAGAGAGAACCTGGGCCCTATGCCAGGATGCTCACCTACTAATGGTGTCATGTTGTTTTAGGATGGCTAAATGATTTGCAAAGGCAATGACAGCTCTCTGTGTCAGAGCGGGCGCTCTTTCCTCAACATTAGATCTCCACGCCTGGGCCACCCACCTTCCCAAAATCAGTTTTCAGTAATGCTCAAACTTGATTGCTGCCTACTTCAGTGTATTTTGTAAACAGACTGCATTAGACCTTTTTGAACACTTTCATTATTCAGCTATACCCTGGGAATAAGATGTTAGATGACTTGGTGGCATTCACAGAAGTCCCATTCATATGGGACTCTCCATATGAAGAAACAGGGTTTGCTGCTTCTATCAGCATTCCTGCCTCCATTACTGACTCCCAAAGGAAGAAGAGTTTTTCCAGAATGACCTTCTCTTTCCTGAGCCAGGGGTGATTCATGAGGCATGTTTTGAATGCGAGGAAGCACAGAAGCAGGGTACCTGTTAAGTCTCATGCTCCTGTGGCCTTTGCCTGAGCCCTGGATATGAAGAATGCAGTGCAGCCAGATGGATTTAAATGGCTCCCCATAGTCATAGTGGCCATGCTATGAGAATATGTGAAATGGGAACATTCATTTGCACCTAGTACTGTGCATCTTTCAACGTTATCAACATGATAGTATCAGAACACCCCATGGAAAAAGATTGGAAAATTATCCCATGTAAGACCCAAATACGAAGAAGGAGATGATCTGCTTTTTCAAAGGGAACTGAAGTGACACTAAGTATCCTGGTCAAGTTGGCAGAGGAAGTAGGAGTTTCATCCATCTGAACCATGGTTCGGATCCTAAAACACATGGGTAGATTTTTATTAAAGGGTTTGCCTTCTTAAGGTCTGTTATGTAAAACACTGAAATCCTTTGGTTTGGGTTTGGGGTTTTTTTTCTGAATACCTAAAGACATGATGTACATTAGTCTATTTAGACATGATACGTTATTTTGCATGGTGGTCTGTTTTCAACAATGTCTATCACCAGCTACAGCAGTAACTAAGGGTTGCTACCTATTCTGCTAAGCATTATCAGAATGAAAAGCTAGCACATCCACAGAGAAAGATTATTTTTTTAAAAACTTATGTGTTATGGCAAACACATAAGAAAATAGAACTCAAAACAGTACTTTGAATCTCTAGACTTCTTGTTTTTTCAAATATGCACATACAGCAAATAATGTGTTGTTTGAAAATAAAGGAGTAATTACCTGTGGAAGCATGTTTATATTCTGTCTTCCATATTGTCTCATCTTCTGAGAAACAAACAGAAGTTATTATAAATTGCTCATTGCTTTCATACCTTACCCTCATTCCATTACTCTAGTACCTTCACTATTCATCTAAATGTTAATGCTCTCACGTGGTTTTGGCTCATTGCAAGCCTACTCTGCTTGAAAAACAGGAAAATCTACTCCAGGATTTTTCAAATACCTCTGCCTGAATTGTCATCTTACACTGCTCAACATCATGCAAATGATATTGGAGATTTTCTCATAAAGTGGATTATGCAGGCTTGTCACATTGCAAGACTCTCAGGAAGGTTTGCCTTAAGAACAAAGAGAAAATAGTTGTCTTGATGGAGGGAGACAAATGGAGAGGTTGTTTAAGAAAAGCTTTGCATGAAAGGCTTCTTAAGGAAGTTTGAGGTTTGTACACATGTAGTCTTGTTCAGGACAAAAATAAAGCAAAGCAGTTTGGCATGTCCTTATCTTTCTACCATCTTTGATCAATATTATCACTGCTTTCATTTGAGCAATTCATGGATTATGGTGTAAATAAATATGCTTGTCAGTTATTCATGGTGTTTGCCTTCTGAATAAAATAATTTAAAATATCCTGACACTTTTGCAACAGCTTGATCTGTTCACTTAGGTATGTGACATTGGAGTCAACCATAGTGTGTGCTTTTTGTCTATTTTGTGACAACCAGGAGTTCCTTTCTTGTATGGTTGCTGTTTTGAGTGGCCTGGCTGACCCTTCTGAATTCCCATTTAAGTGAGTGGGAATGCTACTAGAAACTTGTTTTCATTTAGGAATACATCATGACAGCTCTGTAGCACATATGCTTCCACTAATGGAAGCTAGATCTGACATTGATACAAAAACTGCAGCCAAAAGAACTGCTGCAAGGAAATTAAGGATAAATCTAGCACCCCACTTTACAAAACTACCATCTGTTAAGACTGGGACATCTTCAAAACAGAGCATTATTGGCAACCTCTCTGCATATCACTGTGGCTATCATTAGCTACTTGCACTTTAACTGAGCAAGTGGGGAAGTTAAGATGGTAAGACTGAGCAATGCCTCAAGAACAATTTCTTTCTGGTTTACCTTGTTGAAATGTTTAAATACCAGGTTTTGTTCTGGTTATCTTTTTTTTCCTTCTTATACGCTTGCATGCCGTGACTTGGCTCAATGTATTGGATGAAGGTTTATGTCACTGTGTCTTGTTGTTAATATTACCTTGATGAAGTATACAGGCCACAGTAAGGCCTGACAGGCAAAGACTAATTCTATTTTCTTGGATTACAGCTATTAGATTTTACGTAAAGAGTCGCCAGGCAATTCAGCCAGAAGTTGGCTGTTCTGACATGAGGGACTACTAGGGGCTAATGTGAGTGGATGTTATAAGAAAACAGCAAAAGACAGGAACAAAACTTTCCACAGGGAAAATGCAAATTATCTTTCTTCAAAATTCCAAGTTACACTTTAATCCAGAAATTCTTTTCTCCCAAATGAATTGCATTTCAGATTATTACACAGTTTGTTGAAAGGAAAGTGTTGCCCTGCTATTCTCCACCCATTTTTCCAACAGTTAAAGAAGTTTTGAAATGTTTGAATAGTTGTCAGGATTCTGACCAGCCCCACTTTTGAGGTTTTGCTCTGCATTTTAAGGACCACATCATCTAGACAAATGATAGGAGAGAGGTGGCAAGTCATAGCAGGGCGTATATTATTTCCTACAATACTTACCTTTTTTTCATTTGCAGCTGTCACATTGATCAAGAGGGGATCATGCATAGCTGGAATGGGAGGATAGTATAAGCCTCAAGGCTTATACTTGCCATTCCCTGTGTGCTGGCAGGCTGAGGGTACATCTGCAACCAGACAGAACAGCTATGAGAGTCCTCCTGAGCAGGGGAGATGATACCCATAGACGCACGGACAAAACGAGGAAGCCCAGTGTGTGGGGTATATGGGGTATATATACCCAGTATGGGGTATATGAACTGTTATACTACCAACTTCAATACACTATGGAGAATGCTAATTTTTTCTTCTGTCCTCTACATTTCCCTGACATGACCCTGAGGTTGTGAAAGCAATCCTGCTGCTGTCATCGCACAAACCGTCCCTGGAGTACAGATGTCTTAGAATCTATTGATCTCTCTTGGTGGCATTATGTTCAAATGGACACCACAGTTAGGCCTGAACACCTATATGGGAGTTCCAGCAGCCAATCTGTGGGAATTCAAGTCTGTGTTTTAAAATAAATGAGCATTTCTACTTCATTCACTAGCTCTGCAGGCACACCATCACTTGGCTTGACAGAAGGGAGCATATCAAGGAGCTGAGGTGGAGTGATAATTAGCACCTCTTTCAGCAGCAACTCATTATTAGGTGATCCTGGCTGAAGCACAAAGCCATGCTTTTCAGCTATGGGTAAAAACCCTCTCCCTGCAGAAACTGAAATATCACTAATTGGTCTTGCCTTGCTAACCAGAACTTTGATACTTTCCACTGCAGTTACACATTCAGTTCTCTTACCTCTATGGTGTAAAGTCAATATCTACTGCTAGGCATGACTGATAAACACTCTTGGTCAAGAGAGCAGTATATTTGCTTACATCCTAGAGCACTACTGGCTGTCCTGAAGACTTCTGCCGATTTTTGCACTAGCACTCTTCAGCTCTCTTTTTCATTTAAATATATGAAGAGTGGATACTTTTCCCTGGAAATAATCCTGAAATTTGAAATTTTTCTTTCACAGACCATTAACTGAGCTCAGATTGGCTAACCTGGTGGATACAAAGACAACTTACCTTGTCCGGCATCAGCAGGCTGGGAAGGGAAAATAGATATGTTGGCAAAGATGATCCTGGCAGTTCTGTTCAAGCTGCAGAAACATGTGCACAGAAGCCAAGCAGCTGAGTAGATTGTCATGTACCTTAAATAAGTAAGCAACTTAGACTGTGATATACAGGTGCACAATTTACAGGCAAAGCAACATGTGTGCCAAGGAGACATGAAATCGGCATAGAGTTGCTGAGAGATTTCCAAGTACTTCCTGGAATAAAACCGTGTTGCGAGAAGCTTGAGATTAATGTCAGCTTTAGCAAATCTATGATACCTATACTAGTATGAACAGCAGTTCTCTTTTGATAATCCTGCATTTTTTTAATCATGAAGAAGCAGAGTACCAACTTTCCACAATATATATTTTCCAATATTAATGGGAATGTACTCCATCTTCTGTGGGAACAAAATTTTAATTCATTTTAGTTACGGAATAAAATATTCTAAATAAGGGATTTCATGGCACACAGTAAAAATGCTACCTGAGATTCCAATGCAATCAATAACTCTGTGCTTAGTTTTTTTGTGTAAAGTTACATTTTGTCATCAATATGTAATTATCCTGGAATGCACAAGCTAATTTGGCTATCTCCTCTTTTTTTGAGCAATCAATTATCTGAAGACACAGAGAGCTATTCACCCTCATAACAATCCATTTCACAAGTAGCAGCCTTCAAAAATGAAGATTCATCATAGGCAATAAAGCCAATCCATCTGGTGTACAGCTCCATCAAATTTAATTCCCAAAACAATGGGAATTTATTGATGTTCTGCCATACAGAATGATACAGTGACATAGAAAGCATATTCTGACTACCTTAGCATATCAAAATAATTGATAAAACTAACAAACATGTACGCTTATCAGTATCACATTAAGAAAATATTACCTTTTTTTGCTGGATCAGTCTGTTCTTCCAGAAGTTGGGGACCAACGAAGTCTCCAGGAGATCAACATTCTATGGGGGAAAGAGGTTTGTTGGAATTATTTCCATATTATATTGTCTCTCAATAAATAAGAGCCTTATTCAAATGACTAAGCAATCATGCCAAAGAGGGGTACAAAGGAAGAGCTCTCACGAATAATTAGTTCCCACTCTTCTATCACACACAAAGTCATAAACCTACTTTCTTATTATTTTTAACTGCATGTTAAAGCCTGCATTTGAGAAGAGGTTTTCTGGCAAACTTCAGTGCATACTGAGAGGCAGTAGCCCCAATTCTGATCCCATTTACATCAGGTGTAAAATTCCACAGGAGTCAGTGGGCTAACAAGTTGTTCAACTACCTCGAAGTGTTTCACACACCTTTGATTCTGATACATGAATCATCTGACAGAATACTATGACTGTTACTTTACATCAAAGGACGTGATTCTCCCCCTCTACTCTGCTCTGGTGAGACCCCACCTGGAGTACTGCATCCAGCTCTGGGGCCCCCAAAATAAGAAGGATATGAACCTATGGAACGGGTCCAGAGGAGGGCCACCAATATGATCAGAGAGCTGGAGCACCTCTGCTATGAAGACAGGCTGAGAGAGCTGCGGTTGTTCATTCCGGAGAAAATGTTATGAGGTCTCTGGGGAGACCTCACAGCAGCCTTCCAGTACTTAAAAAGGGCCTACAGGAAAGATGGGGAGGGAATCTTTATCAGGAAGTGTAGTGATACAACAAGAGGTAATGATTTTGAACTGAAAGATAGGAGATTTAAATTCAATATTAGGAACAATTTTTTTTCTGTGAGGGTGAGAGACTGGAACAGCTTGCTCAAAGAAGCTGTGGATGCCCCATCCTTGGAAGTGTTCAAGACCAGGCTGGACGGGGCTTTGAGCAACCTAGTCTAGGTCTCCCTGCCTAGGACACCTAGACAACAGGACAACAGTGGGGTTGGAAGTAGATAGGTTTTTTTCCCTTCCAACTCCAACTATTCTGTGATTATATGATCTGCTTTCACTACAGAAAAAGATATGACAGAGCAAACATCAGATATAAGCAGTGCTCACTCAACTCAGCAGACCATAAACAGCAATTTCTGCATGCAGATCAGTCTGCAGACATCTGGACCTGATTTCTCAGCTGTTTCCTTACTGCATAACTTTATATTGACCTAATACCTGGAGTTCTAGCAAGAATCCTTCTCTTACATCCGAGTTGCCATACAATTCTCTAAGCAATGCTTGAGTGGTGTGAACAAGATATAATGAGCTTCAGCTGCAGTATGGAAGACTAAGCTTAGACATTGATAGTAACTCTTCAGCCATGCAGATAACTAAACATCAGAGCAGGATGCTTAAGAAGTAGATGTTGTTTCCTTCAGTGGCTGTTCCTGGAAACCTCTGTCCGGAAACAGGAAACAGGTAGAGCTGGTCCTGATTCAAGCCAAGAAGCTGGGCTAGGTATCCTCTTGATGTCTCTTATAGTTCTTTTTTTCTGAATGGCAGGTAAGAGTGTTAAGAGCCCTCTCCTAGCAGCCTTGGTAAATAAAGCACTATGGGGCTCCCTACAATATGGCTTACCCATACACAGGTTTATAGTTTTACTCACACCCCAGAAGGACAAGATAATTTCATGGGGGACCGTCTATTAGTCATGTTGCTTTTCATGTGGGAGTAGCTTCAAAAGGAGTGTGGGAGGCTAAGTGCTCTGCTTCCCTGTGTTTTAATGGAATGGAAAGAAAAAGAAAGGCTTGAAGGCATTTTTCTGGATTTTCTGCCTTACCTTATATCTTTTTACCTACCAGAAAAAAAAGCATCCATTCTCTTTTCTTTTAGTTAAGGACAAATCTTGAAGCTGCTACTGTCAAGGTATGTTGTGATTGAGTACATCTACACCATGAGGGTCATTTCCTTCATCATTGTGAAGAAGTGAAGATCAGATAGGAAGTCCTTTTCCCTGTACTCTTCAGTGAAGATGCAGCTGCTGTAGTAGTGCTCTGAAAACTGCAGCAGATTACTGGTGGACAAGAAGTATCTCTGGAGAGAAGAGATATATTCAATTAAATCAAGTTAATTTTTGGACACCTAACACGATCTATAGCTCTTACTCATGTCCACAAACCCAACGGGATCAGGACATGGTTCTTTATCCCTGCTTGCTTTCTTTCCATATCTGACATTCTCCAGAATGCAGCTCCCTGCCTTTCCTCCTTATCTTCTGTGGCCTTCACAAATTTTAAAAGACATCTCTCTGATCTTCAAGGTCCCTTCAAACTCTAACCATTCTATGATTCCATGGTCCTCCCCCACTCTTTCCACATTGCTTTTTACTGTTTTCCTAGAGCTCTCTATTTACCCACTCATCTGTCTCCTGTTACTATCTCTTGTTCTCCCCTGCCTCCATTGGCTTTGTGATCCTCTTTGTGACATTTACGTTTTATACAAAGACAGAAGCCTGAATTCTAACAGTGAACACACAGAAGAGTCATAGCGATTTCAGCAGGTGACAGACAAAGGGTTTTCTCACACAAGGAAAGATAAGGGAAAAGTGCTCTTACTGTGTGATCCCTTCTATGGGCAAAGATTAATTTCATTTCACTTAGTTTAAAATGCCTACAAAAAAACCCCCAATTTAATCTATCCTAGATCAAGGTTCTCAGCATGAGAAGCATTTTAGGCAACTAGTATCCATAATTTTACTGTGCATTGTATTCTTGCCCACAGGTCTCAAAATAAAAGAAGACATTTACAGTTACCTTCTGTCACTTCTCCAAATATTTGTAACCACACAAATAAAAATTTTCAACTCTAGACAGCATTTCAGGTTCTGTAACCTTACTGACAGTGTTATTTAACTCTTGGGGAAAAGGAAAAGAAAAAGAAGGGCATAAGGCTGGTCAGAAGCCCTCTCTATTCAGCAAGGGAAAGGGATCCCATTGCACGTGTATTTGTATCTTTCCTTCTAAGCAGAGTAATACTTATTAAGGACTGTAATTTTTTGCAGCCTTTTAACTGGAATTCTGGAAATAACATTTCCATGGCTTTATAGACAGTATACACTGAACTAAAAGTAAATGCAGCTTTTTGTCCATTAAACAATGATGATATCACAGATAATTTGATACTGCTCAACCACTGCTGCTTCACCGCAGGAGTTTAAAAAGATACGTTGAAATGAGACTCTCCTGTGAAGTATTTTGTAGGCTGCATTTGAGAAGCCTTTGAGAAGCAAAGTACATCTAAATAATGCTATTATAGATATTAAAATAACATTTCTCATGTCCTAGCTGCTGACAGTTCTGTAAGTATGTCTAGAACAGACATTTATGCAGATACATTTTGATAGACCACATTGAAGCAATGGTCCCAGCAAGCCACTGCCCAGCTTATGCAGCAATAAACAGTTCTTTCACTGGAGTTTCTTCTGAACACAGACCTCAAGGTCACAAGCAGCTCATTGCTGTCTTTTGAGGATGGAAAATTTAGTTTCCATCAAACAAAAATTTTGATAGAAAATACCAGATTTTTCCCATATTCTCCAGTTTCTGCCTGGAATCCTGCCGTGACGTGTTTTTTTTTTTTCAAGCTAGCATTCCTCTCTGTCTCTACCAGAGCTGCTGTGTGTCCCTTTGCCTGCCACAGTCCCCTCCTGATTGGAAAACTTGACTAGAATCCATTGATTCCCAGCTCAAGATAAAAGCCAAGCGTCAGAGTTTTTGTTTACACAGGGGTGCTTAGGAAATGAATACAAGCTAAGCAGCAGCATGATTTTGAAGTGTAGTGGTGCAACTATATTCAACACGTTTATGGATTCTGCCATCAAAGAGGGGGAAATATAATTCTGACCTAGTACTGGAAAAGAGTTGTACTTAGAAAGCAAATTTTAAATATTAATTCAGAATAATTTCCTCAAATCTTTTATGAAAAGAAAATTCATCTAACAGCATTTTCCCTAGGATGCCAAAAAAAAAATATTTTTGGCAGGGGGGAAAAAGGTCACTTCTGCTGGAGTGATTTATCCCATAGTTCCTTATTCAAATACTGTAGACTCCGCTACTTCGCAGCCGAGGAAGAACCGCCAGGTGCTCAGACAGGTAGCTGCAATCTCAGCTGTGGTGTTAGTTTTGACAGAAGGGAGGCTTTTCAGGTCTCCATGGCTTGCCACTGGCTGGCCTGTGGGAGTGGGAAAGGAACTGCTGATGGCAGGGGCGGCCAGAGCGGGGGGATAGAGAAGGGTAAGACCGGACAAAGAGGGACGTGTCTGAGCAGGGGGCATTCCCTGAGCAACTGAACCCAGGCCCCCTGCTTGGACGGGACAGAAAGGGGCAGAACCTGCACCCGGCAGCACAGGCGATTTAAGCAGACAAAAACAATCATGGAATCATAGAATGGTTTGGGTTGGAAGGGATCTTAAAGATCATCTAGTTCCACTCTCCCATGGTCCCCTAGACCAGGTCGTGAACACCCATCACTTTTCCCTGATGAGGAAAACCAATCAGCCCAGCTGATTGCAACAGACAACCATATATATTTCCCAGAGGCAGCATGGTACTACCTACCAAAAAGCAGTGTCCTAGCCTCCTCCTCAGCTTCTAGCACCCGGTAGAACCAGTGCAGCCACACAGACGGAGCTCCTGTCCAAGCATGTGACCATCCAGGTTTCTGGCTGTGGGATGTGTGAAGGGATATTCCTAGAGGTGGAAAGCGGTTGCAAGCAAGCCTGTGGGAGGTGTGACCAGATTGACAAACTGCTCTGCTTGGTGGTTGAGCTGAGGTAGGAGGTGGGCAGACTGAGGAGTATTCGAGAGTCTGAGAGGGAGACTGATCAATGGAGCCATACTCTGCCATCTATGATGTGTGTTATCCAACTCAGCATGGCCACTATGGAGGCAGGTCCTGGATCTGCCTTGTGCCAGGAGGAAGACAGCATCACAAGGGATAAGGAGAGGTGGAAGAAGGTTACAGCACAGAGCAGTAAAAGAAACCCCTCCTTACCCTCTAAGATACCCTTACAGGATAGGTATGAGGTCTTGTGTATGGCAGATGAAGCAGATAATGAGATAGAGACTGTGCAAACAGTCTTGCTAAACTCAGAGAGACCAACCCCTTGGCAAAAAGACCTGCATTAAGACCAGAACTGAGAAGAAACAACAGCAAGTTATGTTCATTGGTGATTCCCTCCTGGGCAGAATGGAAGCACCCATTTGCAGACCTCTTTTCAGAGAAGTCTGCTGCATCCCTGGGGCTCAAATTAGGGACATCACCACAAGACTGAAAAGCCTAGTACAACCTTCAGTCTACTACTGATTCATGCTCTTTCATGTGGGTACTAATGATGTCACAACAAAAAGTATAAGGTCAGAGCCCTGGGACGAATGCTAAAAATTGGGACCACAGGTGACGTTTTCCTCAGTCCTCACAGTGACAGGGGTAGACTTTGGAAGAAACAGGTGAGCCCAAGATATCAATATCTGGCTCCAGGACTGGTGCCTCCGCCAAAACTTTGGAGTTTTTAACCATGGAACAACCTTTGAGAATAGAGATGAAGAAAAAGCAAGAGACATTCAATGCTTTTTTTGCCTCAGTCTTTAATAATACTGACAGACCCTGCACTGCCCAGTACCCTGAGTAGGAAGACCACGAGTGTGGGAACAGTGACTTTCCATTTGTGGACAATGAAGTTGTAAGGGACAAGCTGTATCAGTTGAATGTTCACAAGTCCATGGGGACTGATGGGATTCATCCCACAGTACTGAAGGAGGTAGTGGATATTATGGCAGGACCCCTCTCGATCAGCTACCAAAGGTTTTGGGAGGTCCCTGCTGACTGGAAGCTAGTCAATGTTATTCCAACTTACAAGACGGACATGAGGAAAGACCCAGAGAACTACAGACCTGTTCCTCTAACCTCAGTTCCTGGAAAAGATGGAGAATATTACACTGGGTACTACTGAAAAGCATTTAAAGAATAATGCAGCAAGGCAGAGCCAACATAGGTTCACAAAGGAAAAGTCCTGTTTAACTAATCTGATACCCCTTTATGATAAGGCCAACTGCCTAGCGGATGAAGCGATGGATAATAGTTTTTCAGGATTTTAGTAAGGCTTTTGATACTGTCTCACAGCATCCTTCTGGACAAGTTGTCCGGCTGTGGGATGAGCAGGTTCACGGTGTGCTGTGTGAAGAACTGGCTGAAGGGCAGAGCTCAAAGGGTTGTAGTGAAAGGGGCTACATCTGGCTGGGGGTGTTTCTCAGGTTTCAATTCTGAGGCCAGTTCTGTTCAATATATTTACCAATGATCTGGATGCAGGAGTTGAATGCACCATTAGCAAGTTTGCTGATGATACCAAATGGGGAGATGCTGTTGACTGTCTTGAGGGATAAGAGGCCTTGCAGAGGGATCGAGATAGATTGGAGCACTGGGCAATGATTAATGGGATGAAATTTAACTAGTCCAAATGCCAGATTCTGCACCTAATATGGAGGAACACTGGGCATAAGGATAAATTGGGAGAGAGTGGCTGGACAGCAGCCCTGCAGAAAGGGTTCTGGGGTTGCTCATTGGCAGCAGGCTCAGCAGGAGTCAGCAGTGCACCCTGGGAGCCAAGAGGGTAAAACATGTATCAAACACAGTAAAACCAGCCGGTCAACTGAGGTGATCATCCTGTTGTATTCAGTGTTTGTGTGGCCTCATTTTGAACACTGTGTGCAGTTCTGGTCCCCTCAATTTAAGAAGGATGTTAAGGTCCTTGAATGCATCCAGAGGATGGCAGCAAAGTTGGTGAAAGAGCTGGAAAGAATGTCCTCTGAGGAGCAGCTGAGGACTTTGGGCTTGTCTAGTTTGGAGGAAAGGAGGCTGAGGGGTGACCTCATGGCTCTCTACAGCTTCCTGAGGATGGGAAGTGGAGAGGGAGGTGCTGTTCTCTTCTCCCTGGCATCCACTGATAAGATGTGTGGAAATAGTTCAAAGCTGCTCCAGGGGAGGTTTAGACTGGACATTAGGAAGCACTTCTTTACTGAGAGGGTGATCAAACACTGGGACAGGCTTCCTACAGAGGTGGTCAATGCCCCAAGCCTGTCAGTATTTAAGAGGCATTTGGACAATGACCTTAATAAAGTTTTAACTTTTGGTTGGCCCTGAAGTGGTCAAGCAGTTGAGCTAGATGGTCATTGTAGGTCCCCTCCAACTGAAAATATTCTATTCCGAGGTCTCTTCTTCTTTATGTGAGCAATGCTTTAGCATTTCTGCAACACAGAGAGCAGCAAGGAATTTGGAACTATATTTGCAGAGAAGAGAACATGAATTCTTTCTCTGAGACCTGATAATCTCTGCATGTTATTGAAATGGATGAAGAACCAGCAAGTGTCTTTGATGCCAAACTCATGATACGAATGCTGAAGCTGGTCAAACCACTAAGTGCAAGAAATTACTGTTTGCTGATCCTTTTAGCAGCACCAAGGTAAAGAGCAATGTTTGCAATATCTCTAAGCACATGCATCTGCATGGTGATTTTCTAATGGTGCAGGACAGGAGAGGATTTTGGACAGCTGGGCTTTGCCAGATGGAGACAAGTTGCTACGTTGCTGAGTGGTGGGTTTGCGACCTCACTGAGAGGCAAAAAGTTGTTCCCTCTTGTTCCCAGATTGGTACAAAGATCTACAGGAAAGAGGATTTTCTCCAGCCACAGGAGGTCTAATGTCCCTGGCCTCATCAGAAGATGATATAAAAAATAAACACATGCCTATTGTTATCATCTGTTTGGAAGCTGAACTGGTTGAAAACAGTCTGTCGGTTCTACTTGCGTTCAGATAGATGTGAAATATAAGAGGGACATGTCTGGGAATGAAGGCCTTTTCATCATTTCTGTTTCTGCCCAGCTAAAGAAGGAATTGAATTTGAATTAATTTGAAATGAATAAGTAGATACCAGGCAAACAATCTTTTACAAATCTAAGGAAACCTTTCATTCAGGAAGAAACCTAGCCCTGCACTACTTCATATCTCATCAGATTCTGTTCATCCAACAGTAATTGTTTTCCTCGCTCTCGCAAGAGAAAAATATGTAAGTTATCTGAAAGATGAGTTAGAAAATCCAGAGGGACCTTTGAGTATCTGGTTAATTTCATGGGGTTTCTCTTCAGTCTGGAAGAAGAACATTTGCTCCATTCCCCAAAAAACCAGGGAAGGGGAAACATGGATTCTTTAAAGAGAAGACTTAATTAAAGGAAACATAAAGCTTACGTGTGTGTGTTCCATTACAAATGCAGTATAAGGACAGCATCAACACTTGGTTGTTCTCCCCAAGACATAACATCCAGAAAGACACTATGCCTTCATTCAATTTCAGCAACAGGTCAACATAGAAACATAGGACTTGGTATTCCATGTCATCCTGCTCCCTTGCAAAAAAAAAACCAGTAACAGAACCAAAACCAAAACCAAAAAAAACCAGTACATCTGGGATGGAAGCAGAACAGTGTGAAACAGCTCGTAATTGATGACAAACATCTTGTTAAAATAAATGAACCCAATTTCTGCTTAGAATAAGAAATGTCTGTGCCTGAAATACACCTGCCCAGGTAGGGCCCAGGCAATAAGCAGGGAAAATACAAATGGTCTGTGCTACCTGCAGTTAGCAGTGTTGAAGGTGTTTTTCTCCTTCCTGTACGTATCCTGGGTGACAGAAGGGCTGCATGGGGAACAAAGAGTAAAACTGTATGTCTCGAAATGTCAGTGATCTCGTTGCATGGAATGGAATTTTAAGCCCAAATCTGACTGTGTGAGCATGCAGAGTCAAATCCTGGCACTGCTTTGATGTATGCCTTTATACAAGGGCCAGATCCCATATTTGTCCATGATGTCATTGCCTCAAACCACTCACTAGGGCCTTCACTTTCTCACATTCAGCTCCAAAACAGAGCCAGGCTCCAAAACCATCAGAGCGGAGGGGAAAGATAACTTCCCTCAAAGTGCTGTCAATGCTCTTCCTAGTGCAACACAGGATACCATTAGCCTTCTTTACCACAACGGCATGTTGCTGGCTCATGGTCAACTGGATGTCCACCAGGACTGCCAGGTCCTCCTCTGCCAAGCTGCTTTCAGCTCTTTGAGCCCCAGCATGTACTGGTGCATGAAGTTATTCCTTTCAAGGTACAGAACTTTGCACTTTGTTGAACTTCATGAGACGTCTCTCTGCCCATTTCTCTGACCTGTCAAAGTCCCTCTAATGCTGCACAACTAACAACTGCATTAGTCACTCTTCACAGTTTTATATCATACGCAAATTTGCTCAGGGTACTCTCTGCCCCATTGTCCAGCTAATTAATGAAGATGGTAAACAGCATTGGACCCAGTAACCACCCCTGGGGTACACCACTATTACCTGGCTTCCAGATTGACTTTGTGCCACAGACCAAAATGCTTTGGGCATCACTGTTCGGCCAGTTTTCAATCCACCTCACTGTTATCTAACAAGAACTGTGTCAGCTTGTCTACACAGATGTTATAGGACACAGTGCCAAAAGCCATTCTAAGTTGGGGTAGAAAACATCTACTGCTCTATCCTCATTCACTCAGCCAGTGATATCATTATACAAAGATAGTAGGTTGGTTAAGCATGATTTCTCCTTTGTAAATCCACGCTGACTTCTGTTCACTTTGTGTGTTTGGAAATGGTGTCTGGGATTATTTGCTCCACCACCTTCCCAGGGATCAAGGTGAGGCTGACCGGCCTGTAGTTCTTTGGATCTCCCTTCTTGAAGATGGGGGTGACTTTTGCTGTCTTCCAGTCTTCAGAAACCTCCTCTGACCTTTCAAAGATAACCATGAGTGACCTTCAAAAGACAACAGCCCACTTCCTCAGCATTCATTGGTGCATCCCATCATTCCCACGGACTTGTGTATGTCTGGTCTAAATGTTCTCTAAGCTGCTCCTCTTCCACCAAGGGTATATCTTCCTCACTCCAGACTTCTACTCTAGTCTCAAGGGCCTGGGATTGCTGAAGGGCAGTCTTAACAGTAAGGACCAAGGTAAAGAAGGCATTGAGGACACTGGCCTTTTTCATGTCCTTTGTCACCAAGACCCCTGTCCCATTTAACAGTGGGCCCCTGTTTTTCTGGGTCTTCCTTTTGCTGCTGCTGTACACATGGAATTTGTTCTAACTGACCTTCGCCTCTTTTGCCAGATTCAACTCCAGATTGCCTTTGGCTTTCCTAACCTCATCCCTGCACAACTGGATAGTATTTCTGTATTCCTCCTTGGTCACCTGCACCTGCTTCCACTATTTGAACGCATCCTTCCTGTGTCTGAGTAGTTCAGTGCTCCTCGTTGGAGCAAACATAGAAATGAAATTGAGTTTTGGTTGTTCCCAGAGGAATGTATCTTTGAACCTCTGGCTGTGTCCATGAACCACTCTTACTCCATTTCACTGGCGAGTCGGGAGCCTGTAGGGCACAAAAGGACTTGCTACAACTTCCATGAACTAGCAATTTTATGTGGTATGTTTGTTGGCCAAATGCAGCTGCTCCTCTCATTGCTCCTGCAGAAAGATAGGTTTCTGAAGGAGGAAATCAAGTTCTGTTGTAGCTGTTTTGCACAACACATAGAAGCTGCTAAAATGAATTGAGCTGCAGTTGGATGACTGTATTGCTTGATGTGCCTTACCACTTCCTAGCCCATTTCTGTTCAAATGAGTGCCTGTGACAATGCTGTTTTTTAATTTAGTATGGTCTGTGTACTTACAGATGGTACCCCAGTGCAGCCAAAACATCTGTGACATAGGCAGTTACCTTTTGATGATAAAGTATATGAACTGAATCCAAAGTGGAATGTGTACAACAGTCCAGCTGTTTCCAAAACAAGCATAGATATGGAAGCTTATTTCCTGTGGTTCTTTTTAATCACACAACACTTTTCATCCAAAGTGGTCTTCTACATTTGGTGAGATGAACTGCACTCTAATCTTCATTGACTGTATTCTCTCTGTCTGCAGGAGCTGGAAGAGAGGAAACTCACTTTTCAAGCTTAAGAATTAAGAGAGAGATGGTTCAGATTGCAGCACTATACTTCTGTGACCGTAGCAGATGTTGCCACATCTATAAGGGTTTTTAAGCCAAATATTAGAACCCTGTGGGAAGATCTGAAGGTACTACAATATGGAGAATATTCAGCAATCTTTTCTTGCTGCTGTAAGTGAGAAAAACATGTTACTTCAGTTACCAAAAGGTTTACCCCTAACTGCTAGACTGCGGTAGGGCTGCAAGAAAAAGATTAAATTAAGACTTCTGAAGCTTGGAAATGTGGATTCAGGTTTAGGAAGAGAGGGGAGAAACAGGAATTTCCTGAATCTGCTTTTGATAAGGAAACATTGCTTATTACTGTGTAGGCTTAAAAAATGAGATCTTGAATTTCAATCTCTGATGCCCAGCTACAGTACTAAGAGTTAATGCACTGGTATGAGCTCACCAAACAGGTATTTGGGCACAACTTGCAAAAATGTTATTAATTCCCTGTGTTCATGCTTCTCTTGAAGTTTCATCCAAACATGCCTAACATAAGTCAGTGCTGCTATGCTGCTCCAACCTCAGAGTGAATCCTTGTTGAAGGTGCCATAGCTCTGTGGGAAAGTCTTACCATCTCCTTGAGCTTTTCATGCTGGAGCTACAATATCAGGTGGTGAGGACAGAAGAGACAACAAGAGGATAGAAACAGAACGAGCCAAACAACCCCAAACATGCTTTATGTAAAAGAGTCTCCTCCTCTTTTATAAAATTCCACCTTTCCAACAAGCAAATCCAAGCCATTGGACTACTTTTCATCATGGAGAAAGTAATTTAGTGTCCAGTTCTGCACTTCAGTGCCTGGTCTACCTCTCCTATCAGCGTTTTAGGCAAGTCCCTTCATTATGTGATGAAAACCACAAAATCTTAATTTTGTTTTTTAATTAAAGACAGCACCTAATTCTATTTTCAGCTTTGACACTGACTTGAACACCTTCAAGGTCTACTGGCTGACAGAGAGAGAAGCCTTTATCCAAAGGAAAGAACGGAATGTCAGCAACATTTCTCCAATTAATTTGAAATTATATCCATACTTTCACCCCAGTAGCATTAAAAAGGAAATTGCAAATGTTATAGCTGCCATTTAAAGTACCTTAGATGGAAATTGGTGCCATTTTTCTCTCTGCTATTCTGTGTTTGTCTGCACAGGGCTGTGTGTATGTATATGTGCATATTTGCCTTTCCAGTAAAAAGAATTCAAAAATATAAACAATAGAGCCTAAGGATATTTGAGTTGGAATAAAAGAATTTGTGGCATAGTTTCTGCTTATGTAATTCAGCAGCTGGCAGCAGTCAGCAAAAAGATGAATTCCCAGTTCTCTTGAAAACAGCTGCTCTTTCAGGCAAGGTGCCTTAATGGGATCAGACCTAAATCCAATAACCACAGCATATGGTTATATTGTTGAGGTCTGATAACGTTCGATAATAAGGCACATAAGGACTATACTGTTTGGCCCAGAATCCCAGAGGTCTTTGATATGCCTAAGTCTCATTACTCTGAATAGGAAATAGTTCAATACCTTTGAATATCTGGACCTTGAACACCAGTCTCAATCATACTATGTTACTGCAAGTATTCAGTCAGAGAGAGATGGCTGCATTTCTGTCAATCATGTTCTTCAGAGCCTTACAGGTCCTGATATGTCAATATTACCATTAATTACAGTGAACTCTTTTTCCTTTGACAAACTTCATGCTCCATTCAACTTCTGTAAATCAAAGAACATTTATGTGAAGCATGGGACTGGTTGCACATCATTTGCACACTCTCTGAAAGTGGCAGTATGACTTCCCTGTTGTGTATAAGAGGAAGATCTAACTAGAGCAGTTTTCTGGCAACAGCTTAGCACCATCAGCCCATCTCTTAAGCATCTCAACAAGCCCTAAGAAATGCATAACCATCAACCCTTTGGATGAGGCAAATGTGATAACAGGGCCTTTGGTTATTCTCTTCAAGAGACAATTTCTGACAGAAATTACCAACTTCTCTCAAAGGGAGTGCAAAGTCAGTCTGAGCTCCATTCCAGGGAGACCTGAAAGAGTCACCATTCCTTCCCACCTGGAAGAGAAGCTGATGGTGCACGATTATCATTTGAAAACTGATGCTTGACAAGGAGAGGTTCAGCAAAAACATGATCGGTGGAAAAATGAACAGAAGGACCCAGGACTGCTCTACCGACAGGTTCAGTGACACCATTCTTATTCTGCCAACCCTTCTGGATGCTGGCAGGAAGGGTTGGACCAAGTTCACCAATAGTGCCATCAGGGCTCGGTAGCTGGCCTGCTGGTAGTATACCCTCCTCATGACCCAGGAGAGGTCTAGCCTGACCATACAAGATCAACATTCCTTGCAATCCAGGTAAAACTGTTCTCCAAGTATCTGTGAAGCCAGTTGCTAGAAACAGAGACACAATTACTAAGTGGGGGGCCTGGCAAAGCTCTACTGCTGCAGTTCAGCAAATTATATGCTACCTGAGCTGTTGAAAAGGAACTGCATGCATTCGTGGTGTGCACAAAAGCCAAAGGTTAAAATAAGCCAAATGGCAGCATGTTTGTAGCAGGCTAAGGGGACATGCTCACCCTTTCACTAGCCATGGCCTAGTACTTAATCGCACTGTTCTTTGTTATCTACAGTTGCACCACTGTAAACCCAAGCTCTTAGGAACACAGCTGCCTTCAGAAGGATTTGTCTGAGAGTTTTTGGGAAGAGCGTCTACCACTCCTTCTGGGTGTACAGAATCTCCCCCAGCACAGGGTTGCAGCAGATAACCTGGGAGAAGCAGGGAAGCTTCTGGAATCTGTGCCTCTGACAGTATAAAATGTATGTGTAAAAGACCCTCTGGACTTAAGGCAAACAGGAAAACAAAAGCAAGCCAACCAGACCACACAAGGAAAAGCTCTTGCACAGGTAAAGGAATGAAAACTACTGGAGTCAAGACCAAAATGAATATTGCAGATTGCAGTAGTTGTAATCCCTTAATTGAAAACAACAACAAAACTGCCAGGAAACACAGGCGTATCTTGGCACTGAACCAGTCTGTCACATACTAACTCATACGCTGTCAGCATAGAAGGAACTACTATGAGTCAAAGGACTAGTTGCAAGCAAAAACTGACAAGAGAGGGGACATGCTAGCAGTAAGCAGTGTATTTCCAGCTGCAGGAAGGCAAGTTATGATATTCTCTTGTTTGCTGTCTTTCAACAGAAGGGAACTGGAATGCTTTCAACAAGGAAGGCAAGCAATTCATCTAAAAGTGATGGGAAAGAAATATCTCCCCATACGGCACTTCATTAACCTGTGGAGCTGGCTGTTGCAATATATCCCTGTGGCTAACCAGCAAGACATATTAAAGGTTATAAAAAATCTGAAATATTTATACATCTAATAGGAAAAAAACCCTGTAATTACATGAGAGAGAACAGAGATTATTTATGGAAAGGGTAAAAGGACTTCTGCCACGGCATACAAAATGACATCCTAAGAGATAGAAATTTCTTCTCAAATTTGGTCACTGTTTACTGTGAGGTTCCTTGCAACTTTACCTGGAGCAACAGATTTAGTTACACTCACAGATGAGACTTTAGGATAGAGATAATACTAATGCCAGCAATTCAAGGAGTGGAAGGTGATCTTCATTGGTTTCCCTGAGCTTATCTTTCAAGATGAAAATTTTAAAAAGTAAAAATACTACCCACAGTTTCCTCAGAGCTAAGTATTCCTCCCTAAGAGAACAAACAAACAAAGTTAGCTCAAGTCACCATCAGGGTAGGCTAGTTTTTGGAGTTGTTTTTTTAATTTACAGTCACCTTAAGTTTGGCAGAGGAAGGGAAGAGGACAGGAACCTAGTGTTTCTTTAAAAGGTCAAAAGACTTATGAAGAATTAAAATAAGGATTTTAGGCACAGTGTCTACATGAAAAGTTCAAGTCATTTAACTGAGGAAATTTGATCTTGCAAAATCAGTACCAGCTCCTAATGTGTTTGCAATGGCCTTCCATCAGCTGAATTTAGTTCACTAAATAAACAAATTAAATCAATACAATAACAAACCAAACTGTAAATCACTTTGGATTATCTACTGATATTAACAACTGCAAAGTTGTATCTTCTCAGCTTAATTGAGTCAGCCAACAACATACATTTTCTTTGCCTCTTGCAGTTTGAAGTAACATGTCAGTTTATACTGCAGTCATGAGCCATTTCAACCACAAAATAAAAAGCACATGGTTCAGCCAAAACCTCACTTCAGGGTTTGGTGTTTCAGTGCTGCTCCTTTTCACTTATCCATAGCTGTGTCTAACAGGCAAATAAAGTTATCCTATGATACCTTGAGAAGCATCTCATGGATAAGATAGCTATGAATGTTTTCTTCCTTATAGGAATTACAGAATCATGGGAGAAGTTGCATCCCGTAATCTGCTAGCTATTCTCTTGCTGAGGCAGCCTGGGGCACACTTTGCCCTCCTTGCTGCAAGGGCACACAGCTGGCTCATGTCCAGCTTGCTGTCCACTAGGACCCTGCTTGTGTGAATTCCGCTGGATCAGCAACTGTTCATGCACACAGCTGTATTGCTGTACAAACTGTTAGGGATAAGCATTCTTACCCATAGCTCCATTTGGGAAACTGAAACAGGAGGCACTTGTGTTACCAAAAAAAAAAAAAAAAGACAGAAGGGGAGAAGAAAAGGTGGTACACTGAGACTGTTCGTAAATTCAGTCAGTAATTCTACAACATGGAATTCAGACACACCAATGACACTTTGGCTGGCATTAAGTTTAGGCATCTCCTATGTAAACTCCTGTCCCTGGACAACTTGCCCAGATTTCCTTCTTATTCTGGAAAGTGGAATGGATACGTGGGACAAAGCCTTTCGTTTCAGCTGAACTGCAAAAGAATTACAGAAAAATGTGGGAGCACCCTAGGAAACAGTCTCATGTTAGCCTTAGATCTCATGCTGCAGAACAGCTAAATCGATTAGAGGAATTGTGTCCTATTTCTCTCTGTCTGGAAAGGAAGATTTGGCAAACAGCTCAAGGCAGCCTTTTTGTCCTTCATCTTTCTTAGGATTTTTTGAACACAACCAGGCAAGGGTAGAGCTGCTGGTCCAGTTCAACCAAGAAATCTCAGAAACAGCCCTGAGATCGTCTAATGCCCTTTAGGTAGCTGCGAAATGCCTCCCCTTCCCTGCTCTGCACCAGCTCACCTGCAGTTACAGCAGCAGTTGTGTGTTCGACTCACTCCCTGCTGCTGGCAGCATCAGTGCCTCTCCTGCCTTCTCCTGCACTAGCACTAAGCTGTGTGAAGGGAGAAAATAAAGTTTCTAATATTTAGAAGCAAATTTGCACAGGCGTGAATAACTGTGTGCTACATTTGAGCTACCTTTCATGCAGTAGTAGAGATCCATAAGGGAAAGCCAATACTTTTGTGCTGTCTCTGTACCACTGCTGTGGATGAAAAACCAATGTTAGCACCCCTTCTCAAGCCAGGCTGCAGAGGTCCACTGCTTAAAAGATAACGAGCTATCTACCATCACTTCTTTGCACAACACAATCTTAATTCACTTCATGCTAATCATACACATGAACACAACCCATTTCTACTTTATTAATTGAACACTGTGTAATAAAAAAAGTGAAAGAACAACAAGGAAAAAGTGAAAAATAAAAATTAAAAAGGAGGAAAAAGGAACTTACGAGGTTTACACCTGGCTACAATGGTGACACTTGCATGAATATGAAAAAGTTGGAAGCTAGATCTGTAACATGGAGAGATTGGTAAAGACAAGGTGACTCTAAGATAGCTTCCTTAACAGGAGTTAGTCTTCCTTTGGGTGCACTCTGTATCAGACAAAACATATGAGGGACAGCTCAGGACACAGCTGAATGTAGGAGGCTTCACTTGCTGACAAAGACAGCATCGCTATCATAATATATCAGCAGGACACTTTGCTGGATGAAGCAAATCAGTTATCCTCAAAGATTCAGGGCACAGAATAAAGTAATAAATAAGCAAATAAATCTACCTGGAGCTTTTAAAACACTTAAATTTGAGCAGCTATATTGAAAATTTAAGACTTTTAAGGTTTAAGTACTGTGTCTTCCTCACTATAACTGTTGTCCAGATACAGAGCTGATAATCTGATATTCAACAAGGATTGAAGAGGAAACAAAAACCAGTGGGAGATGTGGACATCTGGAATGACAGCTGAAGGAATAGACTAAAATGCTGCCTGTCACCTACATGTAGGCAACTAAATCATATTGCAAATGAGTAGCTTAACGTTCTTCTTTCTTAATTTCAGCTTTTGAGTGCATATTAAATGAAGGTGAGAAGATGTAGGGAACATCCTGTCCCACTGCTTCTATACCACTCCTTCACGAGACACTGCAGTCAGATCTTAAATAATGTGCTCCTTTGGATGTTGTCTCCGTCCCCACCTGATTCATCTGCTGACGTTGCTGCTGCATCAGCAATGTTGTCTGGTCTGGAAGCAGTCAGGGAGGCTGCAAGCCATATCTATAGCTTACCTGCTGCTATGACAACAAAAGCATTGCATTGATGAAAAAATTTATGGTTCACATTTATTCACTATTTTCTATAATTCTGTGGAGGAAACCAAAGGCTTTTGATTTTTAAGTTGTACACTTCCTTCCTAAAATACAACTAGTGCTCTCTATGCTTTGTTATCTTGTAATAAATAAACATAGAAACTAAGTAAGCCTTCCACTGGTTTAAAGTAATTGATAATTTGAATTAAAAAAATCCAGGTATTTGACTCAAAAAAAAAGGAAAGTTGATCCAGGACTAGGGCTATAAATTGAGACACAAAAGAACTACATGGAGTTTCTTGGATCTTATGTAGATTTCATGTGTGATTTTTGATTGGATCACAAAAAACTTTCTAGTGTTCAGCTTTAGATTTTACCAGTTTTCCTTACATTCACGGATTTTCTTTATGACTACCCTGTTCACTTTCTCCAGTCCATGCAAACATACCTAGTTTTGACCCAGCCTTCATTCAGAGACTTTTTTTTCCTGTTTTGAAACCAAATTAGGAAAAACTCATGAGAAACATCTGGAATGGTTTGATTGCTGGTTTTGTGTTATGGATTTCTACTCCTGGCCAGCTCTACTGGCCAGCTCTCTGGCCAGAGAAAATGAGGCTGAGGGGAGACTTTATCTCTCTCTACAACTACCTGAAAGGAGGTTGTAGAGATCTGGGCGTAGGTCCCTGCTCCCAGGTAGCAGGTGATAGGACAACAGGAAATGGCCTCAAGTTGCACCAGGGGAAGTTTAGATTGGATATTAGGAAAAATTTGTACACTGATAGAGTTATTAAACACTGGAACAGGCTGCCCAGGGAAGTGGTTGAGTCACCATCCCTGGCAGTATTTAAACGACGGGTAGACGCGGTGCTTAGCAACACGGTTTATTGATGGGTCTGTAAGTGTTAGGTAGATGGTTGGACTTGATGATCTTAAAGGTCCCTTCCAACCTAGACAATTCTATGATTCTATTATTCTATTCCGCTCCTTACTGTAAAGTGGGTTTATCAAAGGATTTCTCATGCCTTCATTTGTACAGATGTTCAGGTCAGCAGCTATGTCCTGCTTTTGCCATTCACTACTGTGTCATCTTTCCTGGAGAAGACGACATTCAGATAGTGCCACAGTACCTACTTTTGGGAAACTAATATATTAACATAATTAATATTATTATAATTAGGAGTAATGGTTTATAGTTTTTACAATTATAATGTATAACAATAGCTAATAATAATTGTTACTAACAGCTAACCAAGTTGGTTCACTTTGGGTTTGCGTGGAAGGGAGATCTGAACCCACACCTAATCCTGGATTATAAGTGTTCACTCTAGAGCTTAGCACAATAAATCACCGTTTGCAAGGTTGAAACTCCTTGGCTGGCAAGTGAGAAATTGAACTGGAGTTTACAGGGTTAGAAGGATGTGCTACACTCATGGGAGGAATAAACAGCCTGCTTACATGAGGATAACCAAAACCCCAGGAGTGCAGAAGAAATTAGTGGACTTCAGGAGATGATTATCCTGTCTTGTGCATGGTGAGTTGTTGGTTTCTGGACCCAAGCTACAGTTGTCTCAGGGCTCCCACAATCCCAAATTACATCCCAGAGTAAAAAAAGCCTATGCACCGTACCTTTGTCCACTGGGCAATGTTATGCAAAGCACTGTACATCTGCAGCAGCTGCACAATCTGGAATGTGAAAGCAGGCATTTTCAAACCTCATTGCTTTACATGTTCCTCATAAATGGAAAAGAAAAAACAACACAAACCATTTTAAACAGTTTAGTATTTCTAGACAATCAAGTTTTCCTTTCAAGGTTCAATTGTAATTCTACTACTGTGTACCATTACAGCAGTGGTTTTATGACAGTTCTGTTAAAATACAAAGATATGGATTTTACAGCTCCTGTCTGAGTGTAATTTTCAGCTTCTGAGTTACAGGCATTTTCTCCACACAGTAGAGAAATGAATCAAAGTTTTTAAATGGAGACTGCTGTAATATTTCACAGTCCTGCTGGAGACAGAAACACAGTAGCCAGACTGAGACTGCAAACAGACCTGTTTCCTCGCAGTCCTGTAAAAGATCATGCAAGCACTTACATCTCTCTTTAGCACTGAAGCCCATAAAACATACCATGAATGTAAATCTAACCTGTGTATAAGCATTTGCAGGACTGGAATATCAAGAGTTACCTTCAGCGAGTGCAGGTATTTTTGGTGAGTTCTTGAGAATCATGGTGCAGCAAATAAAATATTGCAAACGTTCTGGTTCTCACTCATAAATAGTCTTTGGGTTTGCAGTGTTTGAGGAAAAAAGTGGAATTTCAATCCATTGAAACTTTTGTCCCCTTTTTTTTTTCTTTTAAAAGAAGTAGCAACACCCCACTATTTTGAAACCCAGGACCGGGAAAATTATCGGACATCTTAGACACTGCCTAAATCACACTTCTTCCCTTTTTTTTTTCCCCCTCACTTTTGTTATTAAATGAGCTGCTCTAGGAAATTAGACAAACTGGAATCTTCACAAGTTACTTTTCAAATATTCTCAAGGGTGCAGATAACATCATGTAAGATTTTTATCCTGGAAATGAAAACTAATGCTGATTGATTGCACCTTACTGTAACACAACTTATATAACAGAAATATGAAAGAAAACTTTGGTAAATTAAATTATAGGCTTTGTTTGAGAAGAAAACTTTTTTTATATCACCTGGGTAAAGTTTCACTGATGCTCACAGGAAGGACTCCTCCAATATGCCTAACCTATTGACAGAAACAAATACGGCTCAATTAAACTCTACTAACCTGCGGCTGACTAATTACGTCTTCCAAAAAGCAGATTAGCTAAATATTTGCTGTCATTCAAGAACAAGACTTGGCTTACTGTAGAAGTACAGCTCTATGTTCACACCTTCAAGATCACACTTGAAAGTACCGCCTTGCACAGGGTTGTCTTGCTGAGACAGCACCCAGATGATCCCTGAAGTCTTGCCCTGTACTACCAATCTATGAAATCATAGTAAATGAGTCTGACTCATAAGGCAGTAGGGAAGACTGGGCAGCACAGATGCCAAGCCATGCCTTTTACTAATAAGAGAGTGAAGAATACGTATCTACAGCACAGCCCTCAGCTGTGCTCATTTCAGCACACCATTCCCCACTTATTAACTCTCCAAAATGTTATGAAATCACAAAAGTACTTTCTACCCAAAGGAAGAAACCTGTGCCTACGTCTAGATCACTCAAGTACTGTTTTTAAATCTGCTTACTACTGGGGATCCAACCACTACCTCTGGGACAATACTCCAGGATTTTTTGTACCTCTGTCTTGGGACATTTAAAAAGCAGAAATTAAAATACAGTTAATCTCAAGTTTTTCTTTGATAGTTCAGTTAAGTTAGCACATAAACCCTGCCAAACAACAAGTGGGACTGAATGTACTTACAGGCAGAGAAAAGGTTCTCAGGTTGCAAAGAAGCAGAATTACAGTCTTCATTCTCTGAATTGCTACCTGCATGAAAAAAACAGTATTATTCTTTCTCTCCTACGTGCTTTCAGGAGAGCATAGCCTGTTATTACTTTCAACCCCATATATCCCTGCAGCAAGTGACTTCTCCACTGCAATCTCAGGCAGTACGAGATTGTGCCTGAATCAAACACGTTTACTTAAATAGAGCTCCAGGTGTTTGCAGTGTCACTAGCACCCTCCCTGATTTAAACTCTGCACAACAGACCAGCCAGAAGGAATCTGGGTCTTGCTAACCACCCCATGCTTAATCAGTTGCATTATCAGTCACACATGTCATTATGTCTCAGAAGTATCTCCTGCTCAAAAAATGCAAAATTCCTCTAAAAGAAACCCAAGAAAACAAGCATGGCCTAAACAAATACCAACAAGTATCACTCTCCCTATATTAGCGGAAGACCATGAACAAAAAGGTATCATAGAATCATTTAGGTTGGAACAGACCTTGAAGATCATCAAGGCCAACCATCATACTAGCACTGCCAAGTCCACCACTAAACTAGGACCCGAAGTGCCACATCTACATGTCTTTTAAATACTGCCAGGGATGGTGACTCAACCATTTCCTTGGCCAGCCTGTTCCAATGGTTCACAACCCTTTCAGTGCAGAAATTTCTCCTAATACCCAACCTAAACCTCCCCAGGCACAACATGAGGCCCTTTCTCTTGTCCTATCACTTGTTACTTTGGAAAAGAGCCCAACACCCACCTTGCTACAACCTCCTTTCAGGTAGTTGTAGAAGGTGATAAGGTCTCCCCTCAGCCTCCTCGTCTCCAGGCTGAACATCCCCAGCCCTGAAAGTATGAAAGAATGTCCTGAAGCAAGCATCTTAGTCTGTGTGTGTATTGCAAGGAAACAGTCAAGTCACAAGGGAATAACTATAGGCACAAGAACAGATTTTGGCTCAGTTTCAGGGTCAGTCCATGCATGAATGCTTTGCTCCAGAAATAACAAGAGAAAGAAAGCAAATCTCTTGGGCAGTTACACCAATTCCCTGCCATAATCTGAAGGTCTGAATGTTATGGTTACAACATAACAGCTCAACAGCAAACTGCTAGATGCTCTTGCTCATGGTGCCGGCTCTCCCGACAACTACAGGTCTCTCTGGGACAAGATGAGGAAAGGCAGATCAACCAGATCACCTATTCCCTTGGAAGCACTAGGAAAAGGTGCTGCCACAGACAGAAGACTCACCCTGCAGGATGAAGAGGTAGGTGCTCTCTGCTGCAGCAGTGATGAAGTGTATGAACTCGAATGGTATTTGCAGCGTCTTCTCTTCATAGCCAACATCAGGCCTGGCAAGGGTTCCTACTGCCCTGAAAATCTTGCATATGCTGAAGGAGGGATCAGGAAAAGACCACCTCAAGCAGTTTATTTAACTTGTTAAATTAAATTTGTGCTGCTTTTTAGCAGTAGACCCTACTCAAAAGGTTGTTACACAGTCATTTCAGCCCCGTGGAAATCCTTATGACCGCTAAGAGAGGTAGCCCCATCTCACACTGCAGCACATTGCAATTCAGTTGTGCTTTCCTTGTGCTAGCTGAAGAATGCAGGCAAATTTACAATAGCCCAAGCATGACAGTTTTAAAGTATTTTTTTAAGGCTATTTTTCAGCTGACCTGTTCTTAGACCCGGCTGACTCTTCAGTTGCATGAACGATTATGCCAGTACAAGCAGAGGAGTCGGAAATGGAATGCTAGGGTGGGGAGAAAGTGGGGCCTTCCCTTTGAGCACCAGTGTTGGCATACAAAAATTTAAAGTCACCAGAAAAACACAGGTTTTTATGGAAATAAATACCTAGAAAATGAAACATCTTGTTAATGCATAACCTTGAAAATCAGAACATGTCCCTGAGGTTTCTAAACGTAAGCTAAGTTTTTCAGAAAACCACTTCCCTGTTCTTCAGAAAACCACTTCCCTTTTCTTTCCCTTTCTCTTCCCTCTAGTAAGCTTGATAATGCAACAAAGCAGAATAAAAGTTGAGTTTGTGCAAGTTAGCTGATGTTACAACACAAAACTTAATAATACAAATTAGAGCTTCGTAGCCTTTAGGACTGTGATTTTTGTTTGAGGCTTAAGCATCCGGATGCCAGATTTCTGGGGACTTTAAAGATAAACACAGAAGTACAGCAAAGAGGTGAAAAATGCAGCAAAGGAGACCTGTTATGAGAGAAAGCTTGGTCGATGAGATTTTCAAGAGTTAGCATAATGCAGAAAACTTACTGCTGCCCTTCCTGAAAATATGTTTATGTAAGTAAACAATCATTCTGCACTGCTCTCTGTCAAAGATTGCCAAGATAAGGCAGCTGGGATTTGCCTGCCTGAGGGAAAGAAATTTTACTGGATATCTTTCTCTCTGCCTTGGCTGATTGCAGACTCTGGCTCTTTTCTGTAACATGCTAACATGACTTTGCAAACTGATTGTCCCAAACTCTTAAGCAAAAATTTGAATGCATAATTCCAAGTTTCCTTACTCAACAGAGCATGTAAGCAGATGCTGCTGACAATGGAGTCTGTATGTTCTCGGTGAAAAGCGCATGAACTACTTTTTTGGATAGGGATGGCTTAATGGACTAAGACTACAAAGGTGAGTGCAGAGCAGAGAGTGTCTGCATTTCACAAAATCCTTCTTTGAAATTATGTTCTCTTTCCCAGCTTTCCCTTTGGGTCACATCCAGTTTTGGGGGGCAGGAGAAAGTGATCATACATACTTGTGTCTGTCATTTACCTCTTCCCCCAAAACCTCAGCTTAACCCTTTGCTAGAGCACCAGTCTAGTTCAGCCTTTCCAGAAATCTTTATCTATTAGTGAATCCCAGAACAGCCCTCTGCAGATCCCTGATTCCTCAAACAGATCCAATCCATTTACCAATATAGTGTTACACTCAGTTGCTTAATAGAAGTATTTAATACAGTCAGAAAACACTACAAATGGCAAAAAGCATTAGCTTCTGGAATATAGAGAATATAGAGAGTATCTGTTAATGCGTCTGTGGATCTTTCTTCGCTTTTCATTGCTGGCACAGGTTCTGTATAAAACCAAAGGACTACGCTTTATCACATGGATATAAGCACATAGGACTTGCAGTTTTTCTGTGGATTATTTCCTGGACTTTACAGTGTAACCATTGTATTTAATGCACAAGCTCTGGACTCTTCAGAGCTAACAGAGAATACCAGGTTTTCATCCACCTCAAAATATTTCCAAACCCTGTCAGCAGACAGCTTGGGATCATCAGATTCAATAACATTCTTGAATTAAGGCATGGCCATCTAAATTGCTGGTGACAGAAATCTGCAACTCAAGTACAACCTTAGCCATCACAATATAGATACCAACAACTTACTAAGGCCATCAGGCTTTCTTGAATCAGCCTGGAGACTGACCTAGAAATTCAGGGGAAGCTGAGTTTCACCAAGAGATTTTTTTTACTGTTATGAAACAGACATGTCCAAAGATTGTCCTCCCCATTTCCAGATATTTCTGGATCCATGGAATTGAGTTAGCCTAATCTTGAGGAAATAGTGAGTTTTCCAGTACCTTTAATTGTCAAAATTTTTTTAGGTATTCTGTAACTCTGCTATGAGAAGATGACATGCTCTGAATGCTGCCAGACTTACGTTGAGAGCAACAACCACTTCCATACGGGTTTCCTCCCCAGTGCTCATGTTTCTTTCTTGAACAAAACAACTCAAAGACTGTAATATAGAGACCATAAGAATAGACATGCTGGATCACACCAAAGGCCCATTTACTCCTCATTCTCAACAACACACAAAATCCAGTACTTAAGAATGCATGTAAGGTCAGAACAGACCTGGAATGATATTACTGCAGAATATTATCACAGCATTAACAATTTTGCAGTTCTGGAAACTCCATAAGCCACAAGCATTTTTCTATATATCAACCACACTTCAGGTGGGACAGGACAAATTCTCTTTCACAATTTTGTCCTGTCTCCTTTTGAATCTATGAAAATCAGCCCCATAACATTTTGGAGCAAGGAGGCCCACAACTCACCTACATATTATGTGAAGAGCCATGTCCTTTCCGTTGTTTTGAACATGCTACCTTTTGGTCCCATTTGGGGACCCCTATTTCTTTTACTATGAGAAACAGTGATTTCCTTATTTGCTTTCTCCATTCCTCTCAGGATAGACCTGTATCCCATCCCCGTCAGCCAACTCTTCTCTAGCCTAGAGCATCATTGCCTGCTTACACATTCCTGCTTTGCTCCACACCTTCACAATCCCTGCATTATGTACAGACAAAGGACCACAGGGCCCTAGTACCAGTTGGACACCCTGAGAGCTACTGTAGCACAAATAGTAACAGCTAAGAGTACTGCAAACCTGAATCTAACATTGTCCAAAAATGATTTAAAAAAACCCTGATAAAAAATAACTGAACCAAAGCTAGCAGAATATACACTTCTATAATCTTCCCTTCAGTGCAAGGCAAAAATCACAGCAGTTTCCCTTTGCATTTGAACCAGGCTTACTTGCAGAGAAATGTGTGGGCAGGGCTCCAAATCAAAGAAGACACTAATGTTTTGCAGCTTTACCAAGAACTCTGGTCATTGTGTCAAAAAATCATCTGTGTACAGCTGAGCATCAGTAGAACCTGCTATCAGAAGCCTTAACTGTCCCACTTTTTCCTCTGATAAACTATGTCTGTGGGATTTGAGGCAGCTCAGAAACAGCAAGAAGTGAATCTCATTAATCATAAAATCCTCTTATGACTGGACTGACAGCTACTATGAGAAATGTCAGCCTCGAGTGACACAGACACAGAGAAGAAGCTTGTAACGGAAAAGCTGCCTCACCTGTAACTAGAACATCATGAATTAGATGCAATAATTGGCCCTACAAGCAGAGAATAATGTCATCATTATTCTTATTACTTGTCACTTTAAACCTTGGTATTAGACAATGGCTCTAAGATGTTCACAGGTAAAAATTTCTGGTTTCTGTCCATGTGAACATGGACACGGCCACATGCCCTGTCTATCTGAAGCGGAGGCTGCAAATAGCCTCTTCTGTTGACCACTGTCTGGGGTGCAATTTCAGTGTGAGAAACTGGTATGTTCTGAATATGGCTAGGCTTACTATGAAGTCAACAACGATTTCTATGCACTACGAGTTTTTGAGCTTTAAAAGGATGACGACCTTCATTTTCCAGTTAGATATTTATCTACTGAGAATAGGCTTATTGACTGGAAGAAAAGAAAATCTGTTACCCACTCATACAGTATTTTCTTTGTACAAGAGCAACACTGGAAATAGCTCCAATTATTAAGATGAAGAAAGGAAAAGGGAAGAAGTGTTTGTTTGAGTTAAAGTTTGTTAGCATCTCCAGGATTTCTGCTAAGTGAGGGCTTTTTAATCTGTTGCACCTGAACTTCTCCAAACTCTCTAAACTGAAAAAGCTTATGTTAAATATAAGTTACAAGTTCTTAAAGGGAAGCAGTTGACTCCTGAAATAGGGATGACACAACATGACAGCATATTATGTTTCTAATAGTAATTTTTTCATTTCATTAGGAGATACAGATATGATACAGTAACTGCTGACTGAACTCACAAGGCCTGTTTATGCTAGCATTGGCATTACTTAAGTGTACATTACCTCTTTCCTTGAACTCTATACTTTGATTTTGCACAGCAAACACTTCAGCGTAGATAGAAAACATGAGAAAATACCTACTTTTGGCAGATGTACAGAGAAATGGCAAGACCTCCAGAGTCAACATCCCTCACTTTTGCAGAAAATGCTATAAGCATCTGATAATAACCAAAAATTTGGCTACAGAAGCCACACAAATGTTGGCCTGTCATATGATACTGAACTTTGAGCTATCATCCTTACCTGAAGCAGACTTTTCTAAACCCTCTGTGCAAGCCTCTCAAATTAGTGTAGTTTTTCTTTGGTGGAGCTCCTCATTAAACTGGGTCTGCACAACCTATTCAAATACAATTGTTCTCCCTGAGAAGAATCTGTAAGCAGAGATGGTAGCAGGGTACATCTGGATTTGTCTGCAAAAACCATAATGGGAGTTAACAGTGTAATCTGACCAGGTAAATTAAAAGGTAATTTAGGGTAAACCGCATGTGGTCAGGACTCGGATATCGCCAAATGTTTGCTGTGATGCTTGAATAAAACCCTTATTTGTCCAGTGGGTACCAACTTTTCATCTCTGCACCTCTCACCACCTCTTGTATGGCCTCACCCAAATCACTTCTACAATGTGTTGCTGGGTTTTTTCCTTTAGCCGCTTCCTGCCCTGCTGCTTTTGGAGCACTTTGGACGTTGACATTATCTCTTACTAAGTGGGGTATGTCTATCATCTTCCTTAGGCATCTAATGTCAGTGACCTGAATGACAGTGCTTTCCCAGGAAGTGCCAGGTACAAAAGAGATAGTGTGCACCAAACTTCTTTCCTTGAACCACCTGCAGGAAATTCACAGTGTGAATTTTCATACCAACATGATGGGGAGTATTTTCACACTCTTGAGTGTCATCAGACTACTGATAATAAAGATAACATAGGAAGTATCTTCCACACTCACCCGATAGCATAACACCTTTTTTCTGCCAGGCAACCATACCCGTTTTCACCAAGTGGGGTACTTCTTGACAATTTATACTCATAAGTACAGCCAGTGTTTTCCTATCTCCTGAACTAGGCCAAACAATCTGTCTTCAAACTGAGTGGTGCCTTTTTCAGGAGTGAAGCAGCTGAAATCCAAGCAAGTCTGCACATAAATAACTGGGAATGTAATGTAAAAGTAGATGAGGGGATTTAAAAGCAGCCAGTATCACATTTACCAAAGAATTACTTCCGTTAACATTGGATTGTATCGTGTGAAAGATTGGGAATGAAAACTGCATTTGTCTAACTTCCTTAATTTTTTATTTTAATGATTTCCTCACAGACAAAAAGAGACCTGATCTAATGAAATGTAAATAATCGCAAGGAAAATGTGTTGGTTCAAGTCCAGAGAGTTATCACCGAATTAAAAAGTACTGAAGAAAAGCAGACTTCTGACTAGCATTAAAGTGGATGTCATGAAATTCAAAGCAAGACAGAGCTGCATTGCACTGTGCAGGAGACATCATACCCAAGAAGGACTCTGGGCTAGTTGACAACCAATGCAGTCAATAGATCTTTCAGAGTACCCCAGCAGGGTAGTTAAAGCGGTCTAACAGGAGACGGTGGCAGGACAGGCAGCATCACAGTAGGTCAGTCTGCTCCGCCTTGTGTCTTGTCTCAAGGACCTTGCAAAACAGTGGCTTCAGTCCACAGCACATCTTGCAACTCTGATAATTTGAGAATGTATGGTTAAGATTGCAATAATCTATCAGGATTTGAAATAAAGCACATAGAGAGGTGAGTGACCCTTTTAGTTTAGCACCGAGGAAAGCTCCTGGATATAAGAACAGGAGAAATTCCTCCATTTTTAAGCAATACATATGATTGGAGGGCAGTCCTAGAAAAAAGACAAAAAGATACTAAGAAATTACATTTGTGATTGTGTTTCCTCATATCTG
The DNA here is from genome assembly GCA_002844005.1 of Limosa lapponica baueri. Classification (NCBI taxonomy): domain Eukaryota; kingdom Metazoa; phylum Chordata; class Aves; order Charadriiformes; family Scolopacidae; genus Limosa; species Limosa lapponica. Next base: position 1,498,816 of record KZ505675.1, read on the forward strand.
AACAGTGTCTACAGTGGGTCAGACACTATGTAAATTAGTTCTCCAACCATATAATATTTCTTTCACTCTGTGAGAATTTGTGGTATGGTAAGAAGATGGTACTTGGAGCATCCAATTCCCTTAGGCTCCTTTGGAAGCTAAACCTGTCAAACTTGAATACTGAAGAAACTCCTGAGATAGTATTGCTATCTATATAATTAAAAGAAGAATTGCTTCTATGATTTCTGAAAGTATTGAAATTGGATTGCAGAGACACAAACTGGCAAAATAAATCCATGTCCCATATGAAAAGGAAATTCAAACTCCTTACTAGAAGTGTATTTTACAGCCCAAATATAAACATTATTTGAATCAGAGAAGGAAACAGAGCTGCGAGGCCCAGCCCCTGAAAATGCTGTCTATAAAGTAGGAACCAAAGAAAATGCCAAATATAAGCCTTCCTTTGAATCTTAATGAAACAGTCCACCTGAAGAAAAATTATTCATGAGCGCCTTGGGCACGACATGAGGAAACTGGAACAGAGACTTATCACGAGTTAAATCTTGCCATGGACAGATGAATTGTCCCAGTTCAACATCAGAGGGATCTCCCTCTCTAACATTTTGTTGCCTGCTTTTCTCACCTAAAAGTGTCTCTCAAAGGGTAATAGGCCAGCAGGTAAAAGAGGTGCCTTTTTTAATGACTGTCTTCGCATTACCCTGCTTTTCTGCTTGTGCTGGAAAAGGCTAAGGGTATTTTGCTTCAATGCCCTTTTCAGCAAGTGCTACGGGAAACCTGATCATGGACACCACATAGGCTTGTGGAAAACAGCTCCATTGCTAGTGTTTTTGAAAGAATACACGTTACTGTCACTGATAATAGTCCACCCTTCTTTTCACCTTCCTCTGGAGGCTCCCATCTCTTTATAAAGCTAAACACAAGTTGCATGGCTTCCCCTTTGAAGACTTCTCAGAGCCTGCTCATACCCTAACGTTCACCTCCTGGAGTACCTTGGGAGCCATAGCAGCCTCTCAGGAACCCTGCAAACTTCAATGCAGCAGGATTTCTGAGGATTATTAAGACTGAGGCTAGTCAGATGAGAACATTTGTCCTGTCTGCAATCATTAACATCTGCATAACTACCACATTGTTCTTCTCAGCCCTCCCAAGCACTGTCTTTTGCTGAGATGCCTCCCAAGCTAAGCTGCAGGGATAACACAACAATGTTTACCATGCTAATCAATGTTTTCTTTTTGTTGTGTGTGGTCTTCTGGCCTTGTCCATCTGTCCTTTTGTGCCTAACACTCATACTGGAAGTCCTCTGGAGAGAGAGATGGCCTTTATTCATTATTTTGTACTGCCCATAGAAAACCCCACAGCAGCAATATGGGCAAGGTTCTTAAACAAAACGTCAGGCAACTTTATAAACAGCTCTCAGTTTCAAATGTGGTTGGCCATAGGTCTGACTCCCTTCAATCCTGAGAACCTTTGTATCAGATGGAATCTGGAAATGTGTATAAAGGGGTCTCAAAAATGCACACACACACACACATCTATATATTGATGTCATAATGAAGGCAGCTAGCTAAAACTCTAAGTGTGCAGAGGATCTTTTTCCTGTCTCAGTCTTCCATAATCCAGCACAGATACGGATGCAAGGCCCTGGATGCATGTTTCTAATCCAGTTCTCCGCCTGCTCTTATCCTCTCCTTCAAGTTTGGCGAGTGCTCTCGACCGCTGTGCCCAGATGCTGCCAGAGCACACGTGTGCTTGCAGCCGAAGTGAGGTCAGCAGGCACAGCTCACCAGGGACAGCACGCCATGCTTTCTCCTCTCGCAGCGAAGCATGCATCCAGCTGTTTGCAAGGAGAGACACAGCAGCAGATAAAGAAGTGTCTGCTCCTGTGTAGCACAAGTGAGGCAGAGAGGAGGATATTCTCCAGGCTATGGTTTTCCATTGTTTTTAAAGTTACGTTTGTGACGAGCACGGGCACAGCTCTGGGTAGGGACTCATGGTAATAGAGAAGAACAATTTTTCCGTCAGTATACTAGCTCTGAGAACCAAAGAAATAGCCACCAGGGAACAAACCATCCCTTAAGGTTGCCTGCAGCTTCAGAAATGGCTGGAGGACAGCCAGCAAGTCAGGGAGTGTTGTAAGCAAGTAGCACAAATCTCCAAGAGCAGGCACCCTGTGGAAAGTTCATGTGACCAGGAATAAGGAGGCCAGATCTGCTGGAAGTGTTTGGTAACATGGACAAGGGGTCTGTGGAGGGAAACCAAGGCCCTCAGGGTGGCCATGTCTCCCTGTTCTTGGAAGTCGATGGCAAACCACCCACACTTTCAACCCATATCCTGCTGGATTTTTTTAGAATGGCCTTTCAACTGCCCTTTCTACTTCTGGAGACAAAAGGGCAAGAAAGAGCCTTAATCAGATGCGTGTGACACATTGGAATAATTTAAACAGTTACTTGGGAAGAAACTGAGACACACTGACTAGATTTTTCTAATTTGGAGAAAACACGCAACAACCTAATATTGTTTTTTGACAGTCTGTGGAGAGGAATGCAGCTCTCTGAAGTTCTGGGAAAAGCCAGAGCTAGTTAATGTGTGCTCAGAATTGTTTTGGTTTGTGGGTTGACTTGAGGTTGTTTCCTTTTTTTTCTTTCTGTTACTGATTTTGTTTGCTGCATGCATTCAGAGTGTGGTGTGCCCTGCCTGCTCTGCTGAGTCAGATAGTGTCTTACATTTATGTAAGTTTTGTCCATAGAAAGGAATCTAGTGAGCCTTTTAAATGTACAGGTTAAAACATACAGACACCATTTTTTTCTGAACAGCTCCTTTGAACTATTGTGGCTTTATTGCAGGTTCTGTCTTTTCTCCAGAAGCACGATTGAGTTTTCACTCCTGTTTATAAAGACTTTCAGAGTTCTCACTCCTGTTTATAAAGGCTTTCAGAGTTCTCACACAAGCATTATTTGATATCAAAAAGTATAAGAACTGTAATAATTACCAGTAATGAATAGAAATGTTTGAATTAACACAGATACTCGAAGTGGATTTTTTAACTTGAGCAAATCCGCAGTCCAGGGGAGACCTCCTGCTTTGTCTTTGTTAATTTTGGCATAGAAGGTTATGGCTGAGGGCGCAGTTAACGAAGTGGAGTTGTATGAGTTCCTGCTGCAGATAGAGAACAGTCAAGATTTTATCAGGAAGAATACAAAAGAGGGACAAAAAAGAGACAGGGGGTTCAGCTGCAGAAAATGCAAATGGCTATGCAAAGGCTGTATTTAAAAGATCAAAGGTACAAATTTATGAATAATTTTTGGAAGTGGTTTATGAACAACTGAGGAGTTGCATGAAAGAAACCAAACTATTCCTTGTAATAGAGATAAGTGATAAATATTCTATATTTTTCCACATTTGCCTTACTAATCAAGCAACAGTTATTTTCTGGCCTCATTGGTGTTATTTATTTCCCATAATTAAACAGATTTTTCTTCACACTGTCAGGACAGTGCTGTAGTAGTAGAGAGTTTCTTAGCAACATCCTGATAAGTACAGAGCATGTTTTCACTATCTGAACAGAGTGATTTCTTTGATGTGTACAGTGACAGTATGATTTATTCAGCATTAGCAGAATGTGTAAGAAAGAGCTTTTGTTTTTTTAACCAATTACCCTTCGACAAAGCTGACTCAAATTTTACATTACCTTCACATAGTGTCTTGGCCCACAGAGCTACAGAGCCTATGGAGTTGTTAGACCAATATCAAAGGCCCATAGCTTGGCCTTCAGCACATTGCTGTGTAGTTGTTAGAGACGTAACACTGCTTAGATAAAGCCACCTGGGAACATGGCCTGCAGCAACAGTGAAGGACACAGCCGGGACCCTGAGGGCACCCACAGAACTCACTGTCTCTGCCCTTCCCCCCCCAACTCCCCCCGACCCTGCCCCAGAGCCCAGAACGCCATTTCACCCCCTGGGGCCTTCAGCCACCACCCCGGTGACATCAGAATAAGGCTGCCCTCCAGCTCCCCACAGCCCCCACCATAGGCCCCACTGAGCTGGGCCCACCCATGGGCCCATGTCCCAGGCCAGCCTCAGCCCGTCCTCAGGGAGGTTCTTAATACCCAGGGCTGAGGCTGCCCCTGGGCCTGCCCTGCTCCTGGCTGGGGCAGTGGGACAGGCCCTGGCTGTCAGCTCTGACCTGCTGCTCCGGGGAAGCCCCCAAGACTCCTGGAACTCTCTCAGGGGCTCTTGGCTAGAAGAGCTGGCTTTGGTAAATCTCCCCCAGTGACACCCTGCCCCCTGACAGGTGGGGCAAAGAGATGAGGAAGACAACACCAAGGGTAGCAGGACTTACAGGACTACATGGGTCCAGTGTCCTGGCACACATCAACCCGTAGACCATCAAGTCTTGGTGGAGACAGGAGCACCCTATTCCCTCCTACCCTGCACAGAAAGGTGTAAGTCAACATTAGAAGGTTCACCGGAGGCCAGCAGAAGATGTACGTAGGAGAAGCCAAACTCAGTTTTATGGAACTGAAGATTTACTGGAAACCACATGAAGTTATAATGGGATATGCAAAAGCATCGATGGCCACCTGCCTTTTGAAGAATGGGTATTTAAGTATCCATGAGGATATCAATGAGGTTTTGGCATTGCTGTGGTAGGAAACAGCAATGACACCCCTTTAAATCCTCAACTGCCAGACCTCTCAGGATGGTCAGGAGCAGAACTGCTACAGACATCACTTCAATTGAATCTGTTGCAAATGAAAAGGGACCAAATGAGACTTCCCTAGGTACCATACATGATGTTATCAAAGAATTGGAAAGTCAAGGGGTGGTTGCTCAAATCCATTCACCCTTCAACAAACCTGTCTAGCCAGTGGAAAAAAAACAAAGGCAACAGGAGCTTATCATACACTATTGAAGTTTGAACTAGTCCTTAACTGCAAAGTACATTTAACTGTACCTGAAGAGGAGTACAATAGACCTAGAGGCACCTGCCTGAAGGATACAAAAGGTTTCCGAAGAGTGCAGTACCCCAGGTCACCTGCAGAACATCACTGACATCATAGTATGGGGAAACACTGCACAAGAGCTGAAAAGCGAAGGCAAATGGATCATTAGAATTCTATTAAATGCAAGATTTACCATCAAGGGGAACCAGTTGAAAGGATCTGCATAAGAAATACAGTTTCTGTGATTCAAATGGTAACATGAGTGCCATCACATTCTTACTGATGTGACTGACAAAATTCTGGGAATGGCAGTGCTGACCAAGGAATAGGAAACACAAGCTTTTCCTGGAATGATGGGATTTTGGCAAACACAAATCCTGGGATACAGCCAGCTCATGACCCAGTGTACCAAGTCATCAGGAAAAAAACTCATTTACATGGAGACCTAGGCAATAACAAGCCTTTGACCAAGTAAGAAAGGAATTAGCACATGACTGCACCCCATCAGAAACAATCCAAATGTCTGAAGCATACCATACCATGGCTGCTTCAAAAGAAGCGTGGCCAGCAGGTCGAGGGAGGTGATTCTGCCCCTCTACTCCACTCTTGTGAGACCCTACCTGGAGTACTGTGTCCAGCTTTGGAGTCCTCAGCACAGAAAGGACATGGACATGTTGGAATGGGTCCAGAGGAGGGCCATGAAGATGTTTGGAGGGCTGGAGCACATCTCCTATGAAGCCAGGCTGACAGAGTTGGAGTTGTTCAGTCTGGAGAAGAGAAGGCTCTGGGGAGACCTTATAGTGACATTCCAGTACCTAAAGGGGGCCTACAGCAGAGATGGGGAGGGACTCTTTATGAGGGAGAGTAGTGATAGAAAGAGGGGTAATGGTTTTAAACTGAAAGAGGGGAGATTTAGATTAGATATGAGGAAGAAATTCTTTACTGTGAGGGCAGTGAGGTACTGGAACAGGTTGCCAAGAGAAGTTGTGGCTGCCCCATCCCTGGAAGTGTTCAAGACCAGGCTGGATTGGGCTTTGAGCAACCTGGTCTAGTGGGAGGTGTCCCTGCCCATGGCAGGGGGCTAGGACCAAGATAGCCTTTAAGGTCCTTTCCAACCCAAACCATTCTATGATTCTGTACACATAAACAGAGGTCCAGTGGAGTTTATGGAGGAAAGCAGCAAGAGACACCAGAGCTAGATCTCTTACAAAACCAGAGCTGAGGCTACCACAGATCTGCAGAAAGATACAGCATCCCAACAGGAGAGGCAATATTAGTCACCTGCGAGGGGATCAGGGCAGGATCTGAAGTGGTGGGCTTAGAGTCACAATGCTGCTGGCTCTTGTGTTGCCACTGGATCCTGAAAGGAGAAATGCCCACGACTTACAATGTGACAAGTGCTATCTAGAGTAAATGTACAGTCCTGATTACCCAGCAGGCTCAAATAAGGAAACAGGGATGTCAGGACGTGGTCGAAGAGCTGATTTCACAGCCCAAAAATTTTGAGGCCTCATCCCTTATGTTACCATGCACTCAAAGAAGCCTCAAATTATGACAAGCTGTCACACAAGATAGCTTGTCAGATCCCCTGTTCACATATGGTTCTTTACAAATTGTTGACAGTCAGAGGAGATGAAAAGCTGCCTTTTAGAGTCCTTTTCAGCGTGTGGTAAAGATGAATGAAACTCAAGGGCAATCGAGTAAGTTTGGAGAAGCCCAAGCCACAAGACCAGCTATTTATGTGGCATTATAAAGGAAATGGCCCAGATTATACTTGCATACTGGCCACTGGGATGGCTAATGCTGTGGAAATCAGAGGAGTTAGCAAAGACAAAGAAAGCCTGTCTGGTGGCTAAATTGTGTTTAAAAGAAACATAGCATGAGAACTGCAAAAACCACAATGTTCTAGTGCAACACATGTATGTTCATGTTCCCAAGGAAAGTGCAACTGAAGAATATATCAATATTCATCAAGTGGTCCAAGCTGTTCAAATCACCACAGTCTACAAAAACCTGGACTGACAGCAGAAGGGACAACTGTTTGTAGCTCAATGGGCCCATGAAATTCAGGAACATTTAGGAGAAGATGACACCTATCTCTGGGCAGATATGGAGGAGTATACTTGTAGAGATGTCATTACACAAGGAACAAAGGACAGTGAAATCTGAGCATTAATGAAAAATAAAGTTAAACAATGAAAGATACTGAAGCACAAAAGATGATATTTGAACTCACAATTTGGAGCAAGTACAACGCATTGGACTTTTGTGGAGTAATGTTAGGGGACATCACTATGTCCAAACTATAGTAAAATGACTACAGACTAACTGGAAACTTATCCAGTAGCCTATGCCACTACTAGAAATACAAAGGTAAGTTTAAAAAAAAAAATATATTGCAGACATAGGACACATGAAAGTATTGAGTCTAACTAGCTCTCATTTCAGAAACAAAACAATGATGTTATGGACAACTGAAAAACGGACTTAAGTGGATATGCCAAATTCTCTCTTATGCCCAGGTCTCAAGGAAACTAAAGCAGTATCTTTAGTTATCAACAATTTTATATAAAATCAGAAAGGACTACAAAATGTCCTAAGATGTAACGAAAACTCTGATCATAGAGAAAAACACAATGTAAATAAGCTGTTCCAACTTAAGAAGTAAATGGATGCAACCTTGAGTAATTGTAAAAAACAGTTTCAACAGTCACAATTTAAGCCCAACTGTAATAACTTAATAGCCTTGATAGTTCTTTTTATTTTGTTTTACAGAGTGATCCTTTGAAGAACAACTTGAAAAGAAGCAATTAGACATAGTGATAAAAGTTAGTTTCAATAATGTTCTTTTAAAAAAAAAGTGTAAATAACAGAAAGAATACAGAAGAGAGTATTGAGAAGTTAAAAAGGTTGAAAGAAAGGAAAAGCCAGCTAAGTACTACTTAAGCAGTCAAAAGTTGAAAAATGGGGGGTTTAAAAGTGTATGGGAAAGCTGGAAAAATGATAGTGAATGGTAAGATATGATCAAACCAAAATAAAAGTAACATTGAAATACGATAACATAAATTAATGTTACAAGATACTCATACTTAACTTAAGGTTATACCAATGGATAGAAAAAAGGAAATATTGCAATTGACTGTAGTATAAGTAGCCGAACTCAAGATACCTGTATTCTTATATATTGTAGAGAAAAATACTTCACAATCACTAACTAAAACAGGAGCACTTATGTAACATCTGCAGACCCACCAGTACAGTGGGAAGATGGAACACGTTCATTCCCATCAGTGCAAAAATTTAAAACCAGTGCTACTGAGGCTGTAATTGGTAGTCACACATATCATACCCCAGTAATCACATTGGCAGATGTTAAAACCTTTCTAAAGATAGTATGCAATGGACAATACCCAGCTATGAGAAAGGAAGATACCTAAAAAGCAGCAAAATCAAGCAGAATTAGAGATAAAAATTGCAAAATTATAAAAAGCCCAAATTCCCACAGAAAGGTAGAAATCAAAATGTTACATCAGCATGGGATTATACTTCAGACTGCTCACAATATAGCCAGTGCATCTGAAGCACATTGGCAAGATACATTCTCTAGTATAAGCCCAAATGCTAATGCCTTGTTCCACCTCCTTGCTTATCCCATTGTCATATTATTAGGGGCACTTACAATCATAACCATTATTGTTATAGTCCTGCATGCAAAGACCTGGAGATTGTTGCAGATGATTTTATTTATGATGCATATTTGATGTTATTTATGTTTATGATGAACTTTCCACTCACTTAGACAAGTGAGTTTTATGGAAGTGTGAAGCATGGCGTTGTTAAGTGTCTATAAAGCTTCTGTCACTGGACTGGTTAGACCAATATTAAAGGCCCATAGTTTGACCTTCAGCATGTTGCTATGTAGTTGTTAGAGATGGAACACTGCTTATATAAAGCACAATTAGGCAGATGTTATGAAAAAAAAAAAAAAAGGAGCTTTTGGCAAAAATAGCACAACTAAAGTGATAAAATAATATTTGCTCCATGACTCACTACACTCATCATCGATCAATAGCTCAGAGAGGTCTATGGGTCAGCAAAGATCCAACAGCCTGGAAGATGCTTTTCTCCTCATCAACTTCATCCCACCTCCACCCGAGAGAGAAGATGGCATGACTCTGCCTTGGAGGATACCTGGCCATGGAGAACCTTCAGGGACACCTGGGACCAAGCTCTCAGGGCCAGAGACACCACCTTCAGTACCCTTCTAGCAACTGCTCAGAGCTCTGCTAGTGTCTACAAGGAAGGGTGAAGTACAGATAACTGCTTTTATCTGGCTTTGTAGTGGTCTTAATTACTGTTTCACAGGGGCAATAAGCACCTAAACTCCTTCTCATGGATGCAATTATTAGGTAGTAATTAATGTGTGCAGTTAGCCATGACACCAGGTTCCAAACTTCTTATACAGGACTAACAGTATTGTATGGATAAAAGTCATGACTATCCTGTTTCTTGGGTAATAAAATTGTGCCACTGCATGAAACAACATCAGCTGGAGAAGCCTGCTCAGTGTTATAATTTATAATGCACTTTGCGTAAAATTTATAATTCTTGGGCTTTTTTTCTGTGTTTTGAATTTACATGGCCTCAACTTCATATCTGAGAGACACACAAAGCAGACTGGTGGTATGAGTATTAAAAACCTTATCTCATAGCTGGAGATGTGAAGGCACAGACTATTCAAATGATTTTTCCAGGGTCACAGAGAGTGTCTAGGAAACTGATGTTAAGTCTCCTAAAACATTGGGCCTGTCCTTCGGCTGCTTTCTGAGCCCTCTTTTTATCACTTGCTTCATATTCCACTTTCTTGTGGTGAATTGTTTCATGAAACTGTGTCACAAAACCAGTCTAGATGGGGAAGGATCTGGCACTACTCTGAGGTCTTAACTTGTAGATTGTTTATCACAACTTAACGTTCAAAGCCACAACAAATAAGAGACATCAAGGCTACACTGACCTTTTGAGGCCTTTGTGTTTAACAAAGCAGCTAACATGCAGACTGTTGTGGCTTTCATATTTATTATTGTTTTACTTGCCTTGAAATAGAATCTAAATGTTCTTTCCCAAATACTTGGAAAGGTCATTTGGATCATGCAAACTTCTGCATCTTCTGTTCACTAGCTTTCTTCAGCTACCTCTGGCCACTTTCTTCCATGAATTATTGCATATATAAAAAATATAGGTGGAAGGCAGTTTATATATACATCTGTATGTGTGTGTGTATATGCATATCTGACAGAAATACCACAATTCCATATTATAAAGTATACCAAAAAAATTTATCAGTTTTCTTGTAAAGTCTCCCATTTTTCACTTATTCATCACTTTCTGGGCATGTGTTACAAAATAAAGAGAGTACGATCTGCATCCTGCTGCAGTTAAGTTCTTTGACTTTAGACCTTTACCCTGAATAGCTTTGTGTACTTAGGTTGCATCTGAGCCAGAGTTTGCCCACAATCTCTAGCTGTGGGTGTCTCTGTGCTACTCTTCCACGGGATTTAGTCTGGATACAGACAGCTCTTTGCCCTTCCTCGTTGTTTGCCTCTTTCCTCACGTGTAAAATGACATCAACAATTCTTTATACATGTTTTTGAAGGAATCTCATTCACTTGGGATGAAAAACATCAGGTGAATGCAAGGTGGCATTATGCTTAAACCCATCTATGGAGAAGGCCAAAGCATAACATGCTTTTATTGCAGCTGGAAGTTTCAGATGACTGTGAGAGCTGTATGCTTATCTCCTCCGGTCTCTTTTGAAGCGCCCAGCCTAAGGAGTTCTGTGTAAATCAGTCTGTTGTAATGCAAAATCCTTCTGAGAATATCTCGTCTCTTCCCAGCTAGGCATTTTTTGTCTTTTTTCCCAGTGCAAGTGAGCTGGTCCCTTCTGCCTTCGTATGTGTTTGGTTTGGAAATTAGACAGCTTAATCCCATGGCTTTTCCCATTGAGATTTCTGGACAGTTATTGCTAAGACAAGAAATGTTAATTCTCCACAGCTGGTACTGTGTCTTCACAGTGTTCCCACTATGATCAGAGGCCCAAGTAAAAGGAGCGAACAAAGTTAAATATTTATACAGAGAATATGGAACAAAAACATTTCTCAAACTGAGTTCCTCTGGAGCAATATTAATGAAAAAAATAGTGAGTAACAAGATTTGGAGACACGATGACTCCATACAAGTAAGTTCTGTTCACACGAGTGCTCTCCTGTGTGACCTTGACGACAGCCTAATCCCTGTGCTGTGCCTCGATTTCCTTTTCTCTCTCCTATTTAGCTGCTGAGCCCTGCAGCGGAGGAATGCACAGCATTGAGCACAATGGGGTCATGATCGCTGTGAGGGATTTTCAGTTTTTGCAGTAATAGGGATTTCTACTTTCTAGTGGCAGAATTGTGTTAACCTGTGCTTATATTAAGCCAGAAGCTCCTTTTTTTTTTTTTCTCTTTTGCCGTTGATAGTCCTTAGAAGGCTCTGCTGGCTTATTGCTGTGTAGCTGACAGTATTTTGTTTTTATTGCTTGTCCATAGGCAATGTAATTCATAAGTGGGTTTATCCCACTGTCAGCCTATACCTGTAAAGAAGATGGAGCCTTGGCTCTAACAGAGCATGGAAAGATGTGCACATTATCGCTTCACTCCTCTAGAGGGAACTCTTACTGTGTTTTAAATTTCTCCATGCATTTCTCTGTAAGCGCTGCAGGCTGGCCAAGGTGAAGAACTACAACCTCTTTTGCCAGAATGAAACCTGGCAGAAGCCCACTTGTTGGAAATCAGCAGTAGCTGTGTTCAGGTGACAATGACTTCCAGTTTTGCCAGAGCTTGTTTCTTAGCCTGGTCTAGCATTGCCATCGCTAAGAAACATTCAGGTCACAGTGGTAAGTATCCGCCAGAAAGCTGGATTTAGATCTTCTCCAGTCCTGCTGCTGTGTGTGCTACATCAGGTCTCCAATCTGACAGATGAAGCTTGAATTCTCCTGTTTGTGTATTGGCACTAGATAACAGAAAACTTTGTCCTGAGGGTGTAATGCAAGAGATTGCCTTGCAGGGCAAGGGGAGGACTGGGGAGAAGTGCAGAGAACAGTGACTGTACTGCAAACACTTCTAACTCACACCATCCCTCTATGAAGCTACCTTGTCAGCTGCAAAGGCTAAGGCCTGTTTTCCCTGAGGATCCTCTACTAGTTCCCATGAGCCCATCTGTGGTAGGAACTGTTACTTAACGCAGTAATGTCACTTTCAGGCCCAAGTAAGTTTCAAGGTCCATGACTGGCAAATAGAGAGAAGAGGACTTTTCCATGGGAGGGAGAACTTACGCATTCAGAGGTGGGTGGTGAGCAGCTTTTGTGGATATCATGGGGTCTCTGTTTTGGGCTGAGCTGATCGTGGTGGATGAGTGCAGCTCTGTCACAGGACCTCAGGGGAATGACTGGGTAATAGGGCAGGCTCCTTCCCACTTCCCTCTCCAGTTCTGTGCTTTTCCTGAGGATCAGTGTCAATCTGCCAGCTTCTCTGATTACCCTTATATGGAAAAGTAATAAATCACCACTTCTGTTCATATTGCGTTGGTGCAGTGCCAGCCTTCCTACACTCCACAGATGTCTTTATAGGGAACAAGCCATGACAGAGTGCAGATGCAAACCCAGTGGTGCAACCTTTGACTAGCTTACTACTGGGAAAAGGGGCAGCCATGAATATAGAAGGCCTTTGGTCTGAATCAGCATCCTCACCAGGAACAAGCTGGAAATCATAACAAAGATAGAGAAAAGTAGATAGCTAAATGTGTTTAGCTATCTTGTCTGCATTTTTCAGAATTCTCCAGTCCACCAGCTTGGGCCTCTGGTGTGAACTGCTTCCAAACTTCTCCAAGAAACAAAGCATGTTCCTTCTTATAGCTGAAGCTACGAGCAGTCTGAAGTCCCCCCTCTCGGCTGGATAGTTCAGGTGGTGCAGAAGGCCTGTGTGTGCTGGGACCAGAAAGAAGAGCAATAATGAAATGACAGCTTTTTGTTCTTTTCAGATTTTCTAGATGAGCAAAGATTTGCTATAGGCAGGGATTTCTGATTTACCAGCTATGCTCCGTGAGGGAAAGGCATCAAAACAAATAGTCACCAGACAAGAAAAATATGACAGATCAAAGAGAAATTACCCGCGTTCCTTGTTTGGAGGCAGCTGTATGTGAGGACTGTCTTGTGTTAGTGCTGCCAAGGGGCCTGAGTATGTGATAGATTCAATTGTAACAACAAAAGTAATCACAGGCACTAATCTGATTCCACGAACCCTTCAACTGGATAAAGTGAGTGATCAAGGCGTGGGTATGGGCTATACTAAGTGGAATTCATACAATGCCCAAAAACTCAATTCTTCCATCTCCTGATTCCCAGCTTCTGTCTCATTTGTTTCTGCTATATGGCTCCCCTGAAGAATTTCTATATGTACCACAGGGTGCTTAGTTCTCTCTTAGTGCTGAACCCAGCACTTTTCTGCTCTACTCCATTGCTCTGAGAGAAGTCACAACAGATACATATCAGAGGAATACACTCTTCTCAAGGAGCAAGAATGGATTAAGAGAGCAGAGGTGTACTAGAAACGTGCTGCTCCAGGGAAGAAGCTGCTTTGACTACTTCCCTTTTTATGTCTTAGACTGGCTCTGTCCGTACTATCTTTACAAATAAGGATAGGACATGAATCCAAAACCAATTCCTAACTGGTGTAGACTCAATACTTTTTCATGTGGAATTGTTTCATCCTTGGTGTATATTGTGACCCATAGCCCCAAGACTTAACATGTAGTTGCTTTGTTATTTTAACCATATTTGTTCTGGGGCAGTCATTCCTTTTCTCTAGCAAGAAGGCCCTTTTTGCAGATCACCGTGACAATGCCATGCTGCCAGGTATGTACATTGAATGGTGTGTGTGTTGAGGGGGGAAAGAGAGATCTGAGCATGTTGAGACAAAGCTGAAGGACTCTCATGTATGTGCGGTGCAGTACAGTATGACCCGGTCCAGACAATCAGCCATCTCAGGCCAAACTGTGCTCACGACAGCTGCCTTTCCAGAGGGAAGCCCAGGAGCTACATCACATGTGGGGAACATGATCAACAAGAGGGCTTGATCACAGTAGTGAAATGGGGACTGAGCCAGCTGAGCACTTGAGTACACACACTGCTAAACAGGCAGTAGCTTTTCTGTGTCAGAGGGCAGCTGGCTCTGCTTTTAGCAATTGCAATTTCTCTGGAAAGCCTTGCAGAAGCGGATGGCATGGTAAAGTACATGTTTTGCAGCAGTGTATGAAGCAGTCATACATGCCATTTCTGGTTTAGTGCATTTTTCCAGTTTTGTGTGTGCTTGCACTGATGTGCGCTCCTTAAGTTCACAGCCCACATCTCTTCATAGTCCTTTAATGAGGGCCACTAATCATAAACACGGCTGGCTGTGCTCCTTGCCTACTCAGGCGAGAAACAAAGGCCAGAAAGTCCCATCACTCTGTGGTGTGGGCGACTGCACAGCATAACTCACAGAGTGAGGGAAATTCATGTTCTCAGAATTCTGACACCACAACATCCATCATCAGAGCAACTGCCTCCTCCAGCCCAGGAAAGGAAGAAACCCAAAACACAGAATAATCTGTGGAAACAAAGGGAAATAGAAAAATGCTGACTTGTGAATCCCAGGTTATCACGTGGCTTGCTACTGGGCTACTGTACCTAAATATTATTCCTTACTTTTCCTACACCTTCACAGGGCCCAGCACCTCTGCCTGCTGGGACTACTGGGACTAGAGGGGAAGAGGATATCTTTCCCATTATAGCATCTGTTACTTGGCACTGGGGAGAAGTCTATATGTACAGCTTTTGGAACATAATGATTTCAGGTTTCCAGAAATAAGTTATCTTTGCCTCAGGAGCAATCTTCCCTCAGCATGGAACAAATGAGAAATGTTTTCTCATGAGCTGAAAAACCATTAAACCAAAACCCACTGAGTGTGAAGACATCCTAAACTGTTAATTAGCCTTTGTCTGTCACCTCACTGTCCTGGGATCTGGGATTCTTTTAATGCTCATTTACCCAGTGAGATACTCAGGCTGTGTCTACACTGCGAGACAGAGTGGGTCTCACAGGGGGTCTAGGTACACTGAGCTACTGTGTAGGACAAAAACAGAGAAAACCAGCAAAGACCCATTGCGAAGCCCTAGCTTAAAGTCTAGCTCATTCAAGATGTTAACAAATGAACATTCAAGGACTGTACCTTGGGCTTCAGTATAAACACTTTAGCAATAGTTGGCATCATTTAACACACTGTGCACCTGCATAGAGTTGGTGTACAGTTAGATAGAAAAATTTCACTTCTGTGCTAGGCTTCTCAGTTTAGCCAGAGGCCTGCACTTTATAAACCTCACTGTCACTACTGAATATTTTGAATTTCTGTTAAGGCAAAAAGTGTTAAACTTGTTAGAAACGAAAATCAAAGATATTATTTGTGTGTTTACCATCTGGGTATTTTCACATTTCAGGGTTTTCGACAGACAAGTTAAAAAAAAAAAAAAAAAAGGAAAAGTACACACCTCTAGCCCTTTTCTAAGTCCAATCAGGAGAGACAACCTTACACAGTTGCACTTTTTTTCAATCAAGTCTTTAAGGTTACCCTAAGAAACAAGACATTTAAATAAACCTTGTCTAAGTGTACTAGAATTTCTCTAATTTGGAAGGTGAATAACCAGTAAATAGGACTGTCATCTGGAATATATGAGAACGGCTAGACCAGGTTACAGTTTATCTAGTTGGAAATCCTTCTCTGACAGTGACTAACAGCAAATACCTGCAGAACAGAGGAAACCTCGCCATGTTTCTCCAGGATGCTTTCCCAGCCTCCAGTCATCTGATGCTCAGGGATTTCCAGCACTACATGCGGTATTGCTGTACATGACAGCCCGCGATGGACTTGTCTTCTATTAACAAGTCTGATCACTTCTGAACCACATAATCTTTTGGCATCTAAAATTCTTGTGTTAAAGTATCCTACCTTTAAACTATATGTTCTGTGGAATACATCCTTTATTTCGTTTCGAGATTTTTGCGTCTATCATAGATACATTGCTGTCACCATCTAGATGGGAGGTGTGAGGAGGGAAAGTTCCCACAAATCTCAGCACACTAGGATACATCCCAGGCTGCTGCTTGGACTTTGTGTATTGTTAGACATCAAGTAGGATCAGAATAATAAATCCTCCTTTCTAGAAAATGCTGTGAAAGGTTTTCCAGACAAGAAGAGCATCTCACATAGCAGCAGCATTGCTGGGAATGCCAGTCTGTGCAAAGGCACACAAAAAGCACCTGCAGAGCCCTTTCTCTCCCTTGTAGGGCTGCTCTGGAAGTCTGGGGAAAACAGGATCCATCCTGCCCCTAAGGATGCCTGTGGCCACCTAGTCTTGAGGTCCAAGGTCTCATTACAGGGTTACTGGCCTGCAACAGTGGGCAAGGTGTGGGAAGAAAGGGAAGGAAGACCTACACAGTGAGAAAGCCAAAGTACTTGACCCAGGACCACAAACTTATGTTTCATGTGGAAATTACCTCAAGACTGCTCAGGCCTTTCAGATCTGAGGGATGCCATGTTCATGGCTCCCTGAAATGACGAAGTGGCCAGGTATTGGAAATGGGAAAGAATGCTTGGTTAAATGAGAATGTTTGTTCCCTTTTCTTTCCTAGGACTCAACTTGCTCTTGAAAGTGATCTTGAACCGTTTTTTGCCATCGTACCTTTTTTTACAGTGTTCCCGATTTTAACACACTTGGATCTGAGGTGTCTGGAAAATTCTTTTCTACTCTTAATAATGTCCAAAGTGCCTGGCAGAAAAGTGGCTGATGAAAATTTTTATGAGCACTTGGAGACCTGCTTTCAATTGCTGAACCATCCATGGTCTCTGTAGGTGAGTCATTTAATCTACCACACTATCTCTGTTCTGTATTTCTTAAATAGACTCTAATGACAATAAAAGTCATTAATGATTGTTGGATAGGCAAGCTGTAGGAAGGTGTGGGCCCACACATGACT
The DNA here is from genome assembly GCA_002844005.1 of Limosa lapponica baueri. Lineage (NCBI taxonomy): Eukaryota > Metazoa > Chordata > Aves > Charadriiformes > Scolopacidae > Limosa > Limosa lapponica. Next base: position 1,515,862 of record KZ505675.1, read on the forward strand.
AAATAACAAAGTGGGGAAAAAAAAATAAAAGGAAATAATATGCCCGTTCAAACCTATGCTTACCAGCAGTGTCTTGGGGAAAAAAACAAAACCATTCTTTAAGCTCTGTCTAAGATTGTTCTTCAGACTGCCTGTGTCCATAGCCAAAGCCATCCTTTCAGACATGTTAATACTAAAGCCAGTGCTGAAAACAGCCTAGGATCTTCCCTCAGCACCAAACCTTGTGTTCACCCCTACACAAGGAGCAGTCACATGCAAATAGCAATTCTGCTGCTGCAGCAGGAATTTGTCCGAAAGTAACCTTTCTCCCCTGAAGCAGCGGCATTGTTTAATTCCCTTCTCATGTTAGTCTCATGGTGGGCTGGTCTAGGGTGGCTGTCAGGCAGCAAATATGCAAGTGAAAAGCTACGCATCGAAAGGAGCTCATAGGAGTCATTATGCAAACATGTATATAATCCACATATAAATATATACATATATATGTATATGTAGTGATTTTAGAGAGGGGTGGTACAGGAGGCTGCTGATCTCGAAGAGTTCAAGCCTTACTTTGCCCTGGAAGCAAAGGAGGGTTTCATTTCCATGGTGGAAGTGACTGCCATGGGCTCTTTGACATATTTTTTTGTATCTTCCTCTTTACTCCTCTCTGGTTTCCCCCATATACCTCAATCTGGGAAAGCTTCTGCACAAAAGGAACAGCCAGCCTGAAGATATGAGGGGTTCAGATTGTGAGAGAGAGGTCAGGAACGCACTGGAAAGAGCTATGCCCCTGAGCATTCATCTGTAGGCTGGGGCGGGGGACAAAATCTATTTGGGAAGGCGGGTAACGTGACAAGGATGCAGTGAGTAACTTCTCACTGCCCACTCATGCCATTTGCATGCCATTTCTTCATAGTCTATATTGTTTTCAGATTGCTTCCTCTTCCAAAGCAAGTGGTTCTCCTTTCTGCCTGCTGGTACTACCTGTTCCATGCCTACCCACACCAGAAGGGGAAGGGCACATCTGCAGAGGCTGTGGTTTTCATAGATAGTTTTGGGATCTAGCTCATCACCACCACTGTTAAAAAAAACAACTGGAGCTTTAGTTCCTCTTATGGCTCTCAGACAGCTCTAGGTCCTTCTTTTGAGATCCCCTGCCTTCTAACTGGGTCCTCTCCTCCTCTCACTGACTTATCTCCTCACCATGAGGCCTCTGAAGGTGACAAACAAGTCTCCCAGGAACTGATAATGTGTAAGAGCCATTTTCAGCATATGGTCAGAGGGAGACATGAAGCCTACCCACAGCTCTGTGAAAATACCCCAAGCTCAGGGCCTCTTCTCTTCCTGTGAAAAGTGTACAAAGGACATGTCTTTTAGGGAGCGGTAGTCAAGGGTCTGTCTCTCCAGGAGAAGCAAAGGCTCCTAAAACCTGTCCACCTGATTCTGCCATTTACCAAGAGAGCACAGCAGACCCCCCAGAATAGCTGAAGCAACCCACTAGCTGTTCCTTACAACATGAAGAGGTTATGCACAGCTGCTAGAAGTTTTCTTTGGCCAGGGCTGGCAGGAAATTAAAAAATGTGTGTGTGTATATGCATGCACTGTATCGTTGTACACTGTAGTATATTGAGCAGAGATGTGATGGACAAGTCTAGCAAAGGAGGCTGGCAACCCATTCTTCTCATATCAGCAGGACCTCAAACATCCACAGGGAGCGTACAATGCCAGACCACTTGCCCTCCTTCAAGGCTGCCCTTGTATGCAGATCCCTGGGAGTGTACTTGGTAATGCTGTAAAAGGCCATTTTCACCTCCAGCTTTATTCTGAGGTGGTTTTCAGTCAAAGAAGAAAAACCTCTGAGCCTAGAAACACTGCCTGTCATTGTAATTTGTGAACACAAAAGAGAGGAAAGGATGAGATTCGTGAGTTTAGTGTTATGTCTCTATGCCTTTATGGAGAATGGATCATTCTCACACTGCTTGAGGGAGAAGAGGAAGGTCTGGGGTCAGTAACAATCCAAGACAACATGTCTGGTAAGTGATGCGGTAAGAAGTTGAGGAGCTCAGACCGAGCTGTGCTGTGACTGAGTAAGAGGGACCCAGCTTGCTGGCTGCCACAACTTCATGGGGTTCGGAGGGCGAGCAGGCATGGTATCCCAGCACTGCACAGCAGTGACTAGCTTATCTTCAACGTTCAGTCTTCAGAGTACTGAGTTACTAGGAAAGCTTTTCCCCCCTCCCTCTCTCTTTCCCTCACTGGTTTTTAACTTTAACAAATGTGAAAAGTGCTGATAAATACTGCAAGTGAATGATACAGTATTTACTCAACTCACGCTCCCCCTGTTTGTGAATTTATTTGTCTCAGCATTGTTAAAGAGCAAAGATCTTACGTTGTTTACGTTGGTCTTTCACATAGCAATGGCTGAACCCTTAATATTGACCAATGCCTTCTCCTCCTCTGCATCAACTCTTGCTTCTTCCGTCTGCTCAGGGTGTTGCACTGGACCTTTCTTTCTGGAAAATTTTTTCTCAGGTTTGTACTTTGCTGTTAATTCAGCAGAGGTAGGAGGAACACACCATGTTTCCAGTCAGCCTGCTTGTAACTAAAGAGCTGTCTGCCTGTCTACCCTTCTTTGTAGCACTTCACATGTCTGTGCATGGTGACAGCAATATTGACAGATTTTCTTTCACAGGAGAATATGGTACAGAATTGAAGTTACTAAATCAATGAAAACGCGTTGGTAAAGGCAACAGAAATATTGTTGACAGAAGCTGCTTTGTGGAGGGTTCTCCCTGTGTCAATCCTTAACTAAAAGATGTGTTTTAATCTTGGTCTTGGATCCAGACTATTCTTCTCTAAGCTTTGCATTCACTATCTGTTTTCTGGCATTGCTACAGTCACATTGTAGATGGCTTTCCTTAAGGAAGAGAGCTGTGCAATGCTTCTCCCAAAGTAGCAGCACTTGAAATCCCCATCTTGAGTGTTATAACAGTGATTTAGGTATTCCCGCAGGTCAAGATGTTTCACTTGCTCACAACATACATTTATCAAGAGATAGGAGTAAGAGGTCTTACTGTCTCTGCTTTAATGTGACTGTCCTTCACTACTTGGTTGTATTGATTCTTTCAAAGTTAAAATGTATCAATATAGAAAGGACTAGTATCATAGGAAAAAAAAACAGAAAACTGATCACTGGAGTTTTGTTAGGCTCAAATTCACCACTGACCAAGCTTGACTTGTAGGGAGCAGACAATCAATCCTCTTCCCCTGCAATCAAACTGTTTTTAATGTAGTTATGGGGATTTGTCAAATCCCTGTTCCATCTCTTTCACAAGCAGCTGAATTTATTTCCACTCAGCTTATGTAATGTAAGAAAGTCTAGTCTGGCACAATAGTAGGAGAGACCTGAACTTGATGTAACGTTTACTCCATGGACAGCCAATATAGAGTGTGCTACTTGATTTAATGATAAAAGTGTTTGTCTTCAAGGATTTAATATTCTTTTTCTCATCTCTAGGAACATTAAATGTAGGACTCAAACCCAGCCATATAAAATATACATTTGGGGTTTTTTTTTTTGACAAACACTAGGCAGGCACATAAAAGTCAATCCTCCCAGCAACACATATACAAGATCTTTCAGAGAGAAATGTGTTCCTGCTTAACAACACTGTATGTGCATCAGCAATGAATACTATAGAAAACATGACACGGAGTCAAGAGGATACACAGGATACAGATCCAGAGTCCTCAAGATGCCATCGAGTTGCACAGAGGAAAGTCCACATAGGAGACTACTGCTATGTCTTTAAATGAGCATACAGTGCAATCCACAGAAAATTGTTTCACAGGTAGGTCCTCTTACTCTGATACATTAGGTGATCAACTCATGGAGGACTCAGAAACACCTGTCTTGTTACCTCAATATGTCTCCCCATCTGTGCTGGGTTTTAGGCCAAAAAGCTCGGGTTAACTGCAACCTAATAGGAATGGCAGAAAAATGTTGCGGAGTCCTTAGAGAAGTAGCTGGTGAAGGCTCATCTCTTAGCTGGCTGGAGGGGGAATAGTCTTGCAAAGGGTAACACACAAATTCACCAGGCAGATGAGACAGGAAGCACAGGGGCATTGGTAGGGGGATGGATGTTGAATTCTGCAAACTTGGTCAAAAGAGAAATGAAAGGAGAAATGGAAAACAGGATTCAGCAGCAAGCTAGTATAAGTTTGGGGAGAAGGTCATAGAGGCTTAGTCATACGTATAAAAGATGCCCAAGCATCTGGTCCAAGCTTGGTAAGGAAATACAAGTTCTCCTCTCTGGTTATTTAAAAGCTACTTTTCAGGGCTCTTTGCCAACTTGGTTACACTTTGTCCAGCAGAAAATGCTCCCAAGTAACTGCAGTTATCACTACCCCTAAGATGCCCAGGGAAGTCTTGAAGGCAATGGGACTATTACCTTGACAGCTAACAAGGTGTCATCATGGGGATCCTGTCAGAGAATGGCTGAAAAAAAACAAAGTGGTGGTCAGGGACCAGTCACTCAGAAGAAGTACCACTGAGTAACTGAAATGGCTCAGAGAGGGCTGCTTGAGTATTGGCAAAAAGCTCCAAATAAACCTTGTACAGAAGGTTTACCCTCTTGCCCTCTTCTGATGCCTCCCACGCAAATTCAAAATGATGCTTTCAAATGCACACAGTAAAAAATGACACCCAATTTTGAATGTGATTGCGTGCTTAAGCCTTCCATTAAAAAAAATCCAGTCACAAAAATGCTATTGCTTTTATGCTCCAAATTTAAATCTACATGCATTTAGTAAGGGAGTAAAGTTACTGTCTAAAGAATGTTCCCCAGCATTTCCCTGATTTCTCCCCAGGGTCTTTAAATTCACTGATGTTAAAAGAAAAACAAAGAACTACAGTAAGGCATATGAATACAGCTCTATAAATAAAAAAGAAAAGAAAATGAAAAAAAACCCAAAAACATCTTCCATTTGTTGAATCAGCCATTGTTGTGGGGGCATTTGCTTACTCCATCACTGCTCTGTGCTCAGGACATTAAGAGAAGAGTGATGTTGGAAGTAGTCTTTCTGTCGGCCTAAGCCTGGTCTGTGTCTCCTGTCTAAGGCCTGGGAAATAAGATCAGAGAGATTAAGATCTACTTTTTACCCTTGTAGTGAAAAACCTTGCAAGCAAAGGGCAAAATTTTGCCAAGATAAACAAGAAAATTTGGCTTAATTTTGTGTCTGGGTTATAAATACATCAAAATGGGGAAAAATTAGTCATATATAAATAATAGCTCAATTACATTGAAGAATATGTGGGTGGGTGTTCTGGGTGGAATAATTTGCTAAGGCAGAGCTCTTCTTCCTTGCTTTTCCTCTTCCTCTTAATTTATTCTTCTTGCTTAGTAACTAACTGGGCTGAATATGTGCTTCTACTTTTTAACCTTTATTTATGTCTTGCTCTTCATTTTGTAATCAGGGTGATCTTTCTATAATGGTTCTTTATACGTTTTTATTTAGAATTGGTTTGTTATGGACCAAATATTTCTAAGAGATATCAACACAGTGTAAAGCACTTAAGTGTATACCTAGCCTCAGGTGCACACTTTCATTTTCTTCATATCAGGATAATGTGTATTTAAAATCAAGGGAATGCTTAACAGCTTTACTATATTAGTCTTGGTATGGATGATTTTACTAAATTACAGTACAGTATTGTACAGCCTGCTGCAACACCAAAGACTCCTTCTTTCCTCTTGCCTCTTTTTAGACATTTCTGCACTCTCTTTTTGCTTTTTCTTGTTTTGGTTTGGTTTTGATTTCTCTCAATATTGATGCTGACATGTAATACAATGCTCTAAAATTTAGACTTAGAATCATAGAATGGTTTAGGTTGGAAGGGACTTTGAAAATCATGTTGTTCCAAACCCCTGCCAGGGACAGGGACACCTCCCACTAGACCAGGTTGCTCAAAGCCCCATCCAGCCTGGTCTTGAACATTTCCAGGGATGGGGCATCCACAACTTCTCTGGGCAACCTGTTCCAGTGCCTCACTCACCCTCAGAGTGAAAAATTTCTTCCTGAGGTCTAATCTAAATCTACCCTCTTTCAGTTTGAAGCCATTACCCCTTGTCCTATCACTACATGCCCTTGTAAAAAGTCCTTCTCCATCTTTCTTTTAGATCCGCTTTCAGATACTGCAAGGCCACTGCAAGGTCTCCCCAGAGCCTTCTCTTCTCCAGAATGAACAATCCCAACTCTCTCAGCCTGTTCTCACAGGAGAGGTGCTCTAACCCTCTGATCATCTTCGTGGCCCTCCTCTGGACTTGCTCCAACTGGTCCATCTCCTTCTTATGTTGGGGGCTCCAAAGCTGGACACAGTACTCCAGGTGGGGTCTCACCAGAGCAGAGTAGAGGGGGGAGAATCACCTCCCTGGACCTGCTGGCCACACTTCTTTTGATGCAGCCCAGGATACGGTTGGCTTTCTGGCCTGTGAATGCACATTTAACCTCATGAAGTTCAAGCCAAGTGCAAGGTCCTGCACCTGGGTCATGGCAATCCCAGGCAAAATACAGATTGGGTGAAGAATGGATTGAGAGCAGCCCTGAGGAAGAAGGACTTGGGGGTGTTGGTGGATGAGAAGATCAACATGAGTCAGCAATGTGTGCTGGCATCCTGGGGAGAACTTATAGCGGCCTTCCAGTACCTAAAAGGGAACCTACAGGAGAGATGGGGAGGGAATCTTTACCAGGGAGTGTAGTAGTAGAGTGTAGAAGCTCATGTTGATCATCTCATCCACCAACACCCCCAAGTCCTTCTCCTCAGGACTGCTCTCAATCCATTCTCAGCCCAACCTGCATTTGTGCTGGGGAATGCCCTGACCCACGTGCACGACCTTGCACTTGACTTTGTTAAACTTCATAAGGTTTGCATGGGCCCATGTCTCAAGCCTGTCCAGGTCCCTCTGGATGGCATCCCTTCCCTCCAGCGTCTCGACTGTTCCTGACAGCTTTGTATTGTTGGCAAACTTGCTGAGGGTGCACTCAATTCCAACATTCGTGTCGCCATGTTAAATAGTACCAGTCCTAGTACCAACCCCTGAGGAACACTACTTGTCAGTGCTCGCCACTTGCACATCGAGTAGTTGACCACAACTCTTTGAGTGTGACCATCCAGCCAGTTCCTCATTCACTGAGTGGTCCATCTGTCAAATCCATGTCTCTCCAATTTGGAGACAGGAATGTCATGTGGGACAGTATAAAATGCTTTGCACAAGTCCAGGTAGATGACATCTGTTGCTCTCCCCTTATCCACCAATGCTGTAATGCTGTTGTAGAAGGCCACCAAATTTGTCAGGCATGATTTCCCCTTAGTGAAGCCATGTTGGCTGGAGCCGACCACCTGCTTATTTTCCATATGCCTTAGCAGGGTTTCCAGGAGGATCTGCTCCATGATCTTGCCAAACTGATCAGTCTGTAGTTCCCTGGGTCCTCCTTTTTTTCCTTTTAAAAACGGGGGTTATGCTTCCCCTTTTTCAGTCAGTGGGAACTTCACCACACCGCCACAATTTCTCAAATATGATGCATAGTGGCTTGGCAACTTCATCCTCCAGTTCCCTTAGGACCTGTAGATGAACCTCATCAGGCCCCATGGACTTGTGCACTTTCAAGTTCCTCAGCTGGTCTCAAACCTGGTCTTCTCCTACAGTGGGCAGTACCTCATCCTCTGACTCCCTGCCTTTGCCTTCTGTAACTTGGGCGGTGTCGTTAGAGCCCTTGCTGGTAAAGACTGAGGCAAAAAAAGTCATTGAATACCTCAGCCTTGTCCATGTCCCAGGTGACCAGGTCTCCCATTTCCTTCCAGACAGGGCCCACATATTCCCTAGTCTTCCTTTGGTCACTGACATACCTATAGAAGGCTTTCATGTTGCCCTTGACACCTCTGGCCAGATTTAACTCTATCTGGGCTTTAGCTTTCCTAACCTGATCCCTGGTTGCTTAGACATTTTCTTTGTATTCCTCCCAGGCTACCTGTCCTTGCTTCAGCCCTGTGTAGGCTTCTTTTTCGAGGCTGAGTTTGTCCAGGAGCTCCTTGTTCATCCATGCAGGCCTCCTGGTGTTTTTGCCTGACTTCCTGTTTGTTGGGATGTATCACTCCTGAGCTTGGAGGAGGTGATCCTTGAATATTAACCAGCTTTCATGGGCCCCTCTTCCTTCCAGGGTTTTATCCCATGGTAATCCATCAAGCAGGTCCCTGAAGAAGCCTAAGTCTGCGCTCCTGAAGTTGAGGGTAGCAAGCTTGCTGTGCTTGTGGCTGTGCCCTGACTTCTGTCAAGCCTCCTGGCTGTTGAACCTCCCTGCTACAGATCAAGAAATCACCTGCTCTAGCTATGCTATTTCCCATTTTGCAGCTTGGCAGCAGTGAGGAATTTAAGAATCGGTGTGGCCATGCCTGGCTTCAGAACAAAACCCAGCAAGGATCTGGAAGGGGCACACCACCTGAGACATGGTGGTAGTGTGCCATGCACAGCAGTGAGCTGGAGTTACATGAAAGCATCCCTCAGATGGCTCCCATTGCCCATTGGAATATCTGGCCTGCCAGCAAGAAGGCCATGACAAACAGTGAGGTTTGCTTGGGATTGTTTTAGTCTCATGCTCTCCTACAGGAGTCCCTACATGTTAAATGAGATATTATGTACCGTGTTTTTCTCTCTCTCCTTTTTTTCTCTTTTTAATTGGGTGCTATTTACATCATCACAATTATGCTGTTTGTTCTGGCATACCATATATAAGCAAGTCTGTACTGGTCAAGAGATGCTAGGAATATTTGTGAGAAGTCATCCAGAGCTGGTATTTAACCTAGTGCCTGAGCAGATCATGACCTGATAATGCATGCACCCAGTTTGATAATGATGCATAGGAGGAGCCAGGCAGGAAAGCTTCAGCTGTGCTTTCACTTTAAAACTAGGGTGCCACGCTCGGTGTTAGGAAAGCACTCAAGAACACACATTGTCAACAAAAAGACTTTTCGAAGCCCCAGTGAGGTTTGGGTTAGGCCTCACACTGTGAGGGCAGAATTGGCCTTTTCACCAGGAGCACAAGCCTGGTAGTCCTCTCCTCAGATCCGGAGTCAGCCGTGGGCAAGGTTTCTAACCCCAAGTGTTAAGGGAGCCTTGTACAGCAGCAGCACCCCAGGCTGCAGGAGAAAACCCCAAAAGCTCCTGAATGCAGAATGCCACAAGAAGGAAGCAAGGGCCTCACCAAAGCCTGAGGACCTGGCAGGGAAACCTTTTGAAATCTTTTTTTTTCAATGCTTCTTTTGAAAAAGTGTGGCTATTCTTAGCATCTTTTCAACCTGTTCTAGCATGGGAATCTATTCCTACTGCTCCTAATTTCTGTGAAGTGCCTGTGCATATGAAAAAGTGAAGCTGGCACTGGAAGTCCTCTATCTTTGGGGGTGTCCTTGTTTCACTACTTAGAAAATTCCAGGTTTACAGCTAATTGTGGGTAAAAAAAATTTTGGTAGGTGGAGCAACACGTGACGTGTCCTCACTTCCTGGCGCTTTTGAGGAAAGACACATGGCCAGCCAGGCTGTCTCACTGCTCACTGAGTGGTTCGACATGGTGGGGTGATGAACGCTGACAGAGACTCTCCAGAATCATTGGTGAGAAGCAAGGCTAACGATATCAGGTTACTTCCCACAGGAAGGGCCTACAATGAAGAACACAGTGTTTATCTGACATGAATGGTTGGGAGATTACATCATTGGACATACACTGCACCCGCACGCTAACACCTGCTACACCCAAAGTGGGCCCTGTTTAGCATCTGCTTTTCTGATGTGGATGCATTGTTCTGCCTCAGCTAACTTGAAATGATTTAGGGAAGCACCCTGAGCGTTGCTGAGCAGAGATAGCACCACACACGGATATAAAGGCATTGTTGAGACAAGCTCTACATGGGATGTTCTGCCAAATGGTTCCCTTCCCTTCCTCTTCTCATTTCCTTGTGCTCCTTCAGTCACTGGAGAATGCTAATCCCTTTATTTGTTTATGTGTAAACTGGTGACTTTCCAGACCTGCTACAAAAGACATTTGACTAGAAGACCTTTCTGGAAAGAGGCAGCAAGAGAAGCTAGAAATTTGTTTCCTGAGTGATGATTTGGTGGCAGTTGGATTGATCCCCTTGGATCTAAGAATTTTAATATTGCTATGTTTGGGTTGACAGAGTCAGAATATGGACAGCCCTGCATTGACAGCTGTAAACAAAAAGGAAAATACTACAGCTACTTTAATTTTTCTCTTTTATTGAAAATTTGTTTTCAATATCTCTTTTTGACTAGCTTTAGAAAGAACACATTTGCAATGTCTTGCTCATCCAAAGCAGAAAGCTTCTGACATTTTGTTCACAGCACACATTAAAAAGCCGACACAACTATATCTGAAGGGAGAAAAACATTTTCCATAGCTAGTCACCATAGTTAGTGAAGGAAAAAAAAAAAAAAAGCGTTGGTATACAAAGATGTGGGATTTATACAGACCTTCATGATTTCAAGGCTCGTGGAAATCAACCACCCACTTTACAGACGTGGAAAGAGGAATAGTTTTCTCACTGCTGAATCAATTGAGCACTTTCTCAGTTTTTATAGAGGAACTAATCTTGGGCTTCAGATGATAAGCTATTATTCTTGCCTGCTACAGTCTAATGTTTAAAGCATGTGCCCCCTGGCGTGAAACCAGGTGCCACATTTCAGGCACCTATGAATAATATGGTGCCTCAGCAGGAGAGTGAAATCAGCTAACTACCAAGCTGCTAATTAAGGAGACACCTACAGAAAGCACATTTATTGCTGGTTCCAAAAATTTCTCGGAATAAAACATGTAGAAATAAAATCTAGGCACTAAGTACTTGAGTCAGGACTTCCTTGCCTTGCAGGTACATTGGCTGAAATCCTTTTCTTCACCCTTTCTTTCCAGCCAAGAATGGCTCTTTCTGCCTGCTCAAGCTATTGGTTAGCCATGGAACATACTATTCCCTGCCATTAGACCTCTCCAGAGACAGTGGGCAGGGTGAGCAGGGACCATCACCTTTCCTGACGTGGCTAGGCATTGCAGAGCAAGATGCAGGAGTAAAAGGGCTAGGGATAGCTCTGAAGGCTCACAAGGGAGACCTGGGTTCTTGTCCCTGCACAAAAACCCATTTTTCTGCTTTACCTAAGAACGTGTTTATTGTAGTGAGGTTGCTGTGGCTTTAAAAAAGTAGTAATATTGTGGTGCTTTTAGGAAATGCAGTCACAGACCTTGTCTTGTACAACTGTAGGAGTCTGTCCCAGCCCAGCTGCTGACACAGGAAAAGTAGCAGTGTCCTTTGAACATCTGCATTCCCCCTCTGCATATTGGGTTCCTCCCATCTTCCCTCTCCCATGCATTCCCCCAGGGTACTCCCTACCCTTCTTCCCTTCCTCCCATTCCCTTTTTCATCCCTCTCCCTCCCTTCATCCTCTGCCTTTATCCCCATCCACTGCTTTCACAAATGAGGCTCTGCTCCTATCCAGGAGGAGTATCTTTGGCCAAGTGTTGGATGCAGTCTCCCAAGCCAACTCAGAGCTGCTCCAAATGCTCCTAATATTGTCCCCACGTGCATGTCAGTACAACTCTTTAATTGTGGCACTCCCCTTCAAAGGGGAGTTATATATCACACAGAGCAATCTGTTCTGGTGGCAACCTGTCTTGAGCTCAGTTGTGCTCACAACATGTGGGTCAAAGTGATTTTCTCACTGTTAACTCCCTTAAGCAGCAGCGATGGTAAGGGATTGGTGCTTGCTTCCTGTACCCACAGGGTCAGAACAGCTCAATTTTGGTATAGTGAGGAGCAGAGACATAGCTCTGACATTTGCCAAAAAAAAAGGAAATGAGCCTTTCAAAGTAAGGGTTGTTCTTGAAAGGGCATGAAACTTGAAAACCACAAACTGCAGGTGACTTCTCTTGTACTAGGGATACTTGCTAGCACATGGTGATTCCTTGATGTCTTGGTATGTGATTTTTGCATTTCCCAGAAAGAAATGGGAAAATAAATACATCACACATTGCTTTAGAAAAAGTCTTACCCCATCTTTTCACCCCAGAATCCAAATAAAAGGCTATAGCCTTCACATAAAAGATATACAGCAGATTTTTTCATCAAAAGGAAACTACTGACTTTGGCATCAGTTTGAGAATTTTATTAAAACCATAGGTTTCCATTCTGTACAAAACTGAGGAGCTTTCCTTTTCAAAAAAGAAAAAAAAAAAAAGAAAAAGAGTATTAACCACATAGGAAATAATGCAGTGTAAGTGGTTTGTTGATAAAAATATCTCTGAAAGCTATATACAGGATTAATACCACACAACTGTATTAATGTAGAGACTGTCAGCAACTGTAGCAATATATACAAACTACCTTTACACACATAAATATCTTATTTACAGCTAATAAATAACATCCAAAGCTAAATCATGTGTCCTCACGTACAAGAACCTTCACTATTTTGTATCCAAGTTCTGTATGTGTTTGTATTTAATCCTGTATTAAGAGCACACCTGTTCAGACACTTTATTTCCAAAGAACTTAACACTTAAGACAAAATTGCAAGAAAATTTGAAGTCTATAGGGAATAAATCATTATATTTATTTTTAGAGGTCTCAAATGCAGTGGCTCAATACTCAACCCCACCCTCAGTGAGTCATCACATCTCTGCTGTAGTTTAAGGGTTAGGAAATCAAATGTGAGCAATTTCAGAGTTAATATTCCAACATATTGCACTGTTTAAGACTTTTATCCCCAAATATACTAGCAGCCATGGCTGGAAAAAAAAAAAACAAACTGCACATAAATGCATACATGTTGGTTTTGCTTTCAAGATTGGATGATATTGGAGAAATCACCACTTCCACACTGTCTTGCATATGCAGAAAAAGACTACAAAAGTCAGCATCAATAGCTGCTATTACACTTCTCTGGGTGTTTACCTTCAAGCCCTTCTGCCTCCCCAGTATTTTGTTTATCTTCTAGAAAGCTAAAAGAGGACTATTGAACTTTTCAGAGCACTAGAAAAATTACGTGTTACTTTAAAAAAAGGGAAGCAGAATGCCTTCAATATATCTATTTTTGGCAACTTGCGGCATGTCTAATTCAAGTGTTTTTCAGAGCATTCATTCTTGTGCATCATACAATCAGGCTCCTTTTAACTGTCACAGCTCCTGCTCCTTGTTTAATTCCACCTCAAGTCAGAAAACCAAGCAGCTCTAGGATCTAGCACTGTTTCACAGCCAAGCAACAAACCAAGGTGGGTCACTGGCAGTCACAATTCCAGCACAGGGAAGCATGAGCATGCTTGTCACCTGCCAAGCAGATTCACTTGCTCTGAAGACTGCATACAGCAGCCACTCAGCTGTGTGGTGTCAAAGAGCAGAGAAACTGTCAACAGTTTTGGCGTGTGGGACGCAAGCAACTGGTGGGGAAAAAGAGGAAAAAAAAATAAAAATCCATTTCCTGCAGTTTCTGGTAGCTCAATTCCTTTGCAGTTCCTTGTTTACACAGTGTTGGGAAGCTAGATGGTTTCATTTTCAAGGAATGAAAGCACAGACAAAACGTTGAATGTCTGCATAGAACACTGTCTTCTACAACTGCTGGGGTATTCCAGGGTAAGCTGCATAGAAGTATATAGCTTAACAGATCATACCTATTGCTAAGTGGCACTGGCATCCACCCCCAGTAAAACACATTCATAACCACAAACTAGAAAATTCATCCCCATATTAAGTCAGTCCCTGACACACAGCAAAGGTTTTCACATGAGAAACCTACTCATTTGCTAAACACACACCTGAAGACAGGGAACTCTAGCCACTGAACTGTCTGAAAATTCAGTGAGACAAGCCAGAAAAAAACCTGTCCAGTTTCAGAAGACTCCTGAAGAGAAAGAAGAGCCAGGTACAGGGCTTTGCTTCTTTTCAATAAATACTAGAAAATTGCTACAGAGGATCTGATGTCAAGAAACCTTGTCACAAGGCACCATGATTAAGCAAAATTACTTATTCCTTCCCAGCACTCAAGCCTTTGGCAAGTTGTTTTGCGGGTTTCTTTTTGTTTTTAACTATTTGGATAATGTATCTTTATGGTTAGTAACTTTGTACGCTGAGACTTCCTTACAAGAAGTCTCCTAAAATAGCTAGGAATAGCAGGCAAAAAGCCAGCAGCGGATAAATATTTCTATATATTTGGTTCTGAACATCTAGTCCACAGGGATGAACAGACTCTCCTCCTCCCCAGTGTGGAAAAACTTCATTCTTGTTACTTAAGCAGATTCATGAGCAGAATTTTCTTTAGAAGCTTTCTTGGCACTGGGGAAAAAAAAAAAAAAAAGACCGATAAGGTAAAGAGGAAGATGTTAAGATACTTGTTCCTTTTTATTTTTGCAACTTAAGTAAAGAAGTACCTTTTTAATCTTAACAGGAAAATAAATTATGTGCTTGGGCTTTTCCTGGCTGCTGCTTGATTTTACACATCAGATACACACACAGAGCTCTAAAGGCCTCCCCAGGTCATTGCCCTGGAGTGAAGGTCAGCACACGTGCCTTTATGCAGAACCAGATCTCAGTCTAGGAGTGTCCCCATGAGACCTTTCACACACAGCAATTGCACTAAAATAAATATAACCACTTCTGCAGATCAAACTTTGGTGGATAAAGTCCAAATACAGCTGGCCCCACATTTGAAAGTTTACTCTGGGTCAGAAAAATTGATCAAAAATAGATTAAAGTGCACCAAGGGCTATTAAACAAAGACTCAATCTCTGATTTGGATCAGAGATGCAAGTCTCAGGAAGTCACTCACTTGATGGTTGCCAGCAGAAAGCAGTGTGCCAGTGAGAGCACCTGCATATGCCTGCTCAGTTTCTGTACCAGCCTCCTAATCTTCTGCTGACCAGTGAGGAAGGAGGGCTCTGGACTGACTGACTCAGTGTGGATGTTTGGATGTTCTTCAATTAAGGGTAAACATAGGGCATCTTTAGATAGAGGCATGTTTTCCTCTTTTTGTTAGTGCCTTGTCTGTAAACCCTCTCTAACTTATATTTGGTCACCATATGCATGTGAGAGGCAGTAACTTGTACTGGCTTTTCAGATACACCAACAACCACACAAAGAGATGGTTACCAGAGAACCAAATTAGGGGTTTTAAGCTGCCAAAGCTGCCATAAGCAATCCTCAGGTTATGACGCCTCCTCTGAGTTATGCTTCTGAAGCCTCGAGAAGACTAGTGCACGAGTCAACTAAATCAGGAGGTTTTGTTAGATCCACTCAAAGTTTCCCCAAACCAAAACCAATAGTGATAGTTCATACCCTCCTCTCTTCTTGTTGACAGGCTGCTCCGAGCATTTCACGAATATTGCTGCCTCTTCTCCCTTACTGAGATGTGAGGTGCCATCTCGAGAACAGAACACCACCCTGTGGAATAAATATTGGACAATCACATGACTGAGACACACATCTCTTTTTAACTGTAGGAACAGGACTAGTGCTTGGAAGCTGTCTTTGCACTTTGTCATGTGGGGCACTAATACTTTTCAAGCCTGTAAGAAAATTATTTTTAAAAGATAATTCTGTGACAAAAGAAACACTGCAAGAAAAACTGGCAAATGCATTATGCATGAACCTCAAACTATACCATAACTTCTACCGGTCCTCTGCATAAAATCTTCTTGTGGAGAAAAGAGCAGAATCTCTATTTCAAAGTCTTTTGGATCTTTGTTTACACCAGTCCTTGTGTGACTTTGTCAGGTGAATGATCGTGGAAGCAAGTCTTACTCCCTCAAATATTTGCCAACAAAGCAGGTAGCCAATTCCAGCAAACCTGAGCAGCTGCTTTTCTATTTATCAGTACTTTCCCCACCCCTATATTTGTTTAACTCTGATAACTGTTCTTTGATCAAGTGACTGCCTTGTCTATTCAAAGGCAGAAAATATTATTCACGCTACTCTACATAGGACATGCATACTCTCTTCTGGGTCCATTTCATCCTAACATATCTCATCTCTAAAACGATTCAAAAGATTCAAGTCAAAACAGTTCTGTTCAGATTTTGCTGTTTTAACCTTCATGCATTAGCAGCATCCTGCAACAGTCATGTGTTTCGGTATTCACCCACCATTCAGGTATTCAACTCACATGAAAATCCAGTTTAACAAAGCAATGATTTCTTGTGCAAACACACTTTTGGAAGGATTTCTAAAAATCTCCTTCTAAGCATGCTCTTTGCAAGAAGATCTATGTGAATATCCAGCACAAGAAAGGAGGAGGGGACACCTGCAAATGCAAACAGATGGAGATCCTCTCCTGCATATTATAACTAACCTGAGGCACATGAGACTGTGGTACACAAATGTATTATGTAGGAGTAAAACTACAGATTGCGGATCCCAGTGGAAGCAAACCTGGCTGACATAAATGCCAGTTTAGTGCCACTGGAGCCCTGATTATCAGTGCTGCACCCACTTGTAACTGCTTTCCATGTTTTGTCTCACCCTGTGAGATACCAAGAATCAGGAAACTGTCAATTAAAACTAATGTAGCTTATAACAATCAAAACAAGTTACTTTTTCTGAGTTTCTCCTGACTTCACTCTGACTCTCTGGATGTCAAACGTAAAAGGAGTCCACCAGTCTGACCAGCTGAAGAAGGTGTCTTTCTCCCACTGCAGCTTCAGCATAAGCAGGTCACCAATGTCCACTTCTGTGTAAATCAGGAAGGAAAAGGTCTTGTTTGAGGAGACTTCAGGCCTGTGGAGAGGGGAATAAGAAACAAAAAAAGTGGCAACTATAGGACAGATAAGGAAAATAAAGTCCTGGTTCTATTTCCCTTCATAGGGAAATATTTCCCTTCCCTTCTCCATAGTTCTGATGAATGGAATAAGGAAAAAAACACCTTGAGCTGTGGTAGAGGCACAAGGAAAAGCTTTCTGCAGCAGGGCTGGTAAAATCCCGAGACAGACTACCAGGCAAGGGCTGTCTTCTCCAGTGCTGGTGGCTCTCAAAAACCAGCCAAGCACCAGCCAGGAACAGTTTAGGTTCCTCAGAGTAGAAAACAGACTTTGGTGCTTTCCAGCTCCATTCCCTGCCAGCTTGTGTGCAGGGATGTAAGCACAGACTTCTTATTTGTAGAGCTGTGGAAACGAACCCCGCCTCCCCCAGCTTCTGCACTGAAGTCTTCAGACCCATCAGACAATTAACTCCAAGTTGCAGTCTGCTTTTAGGGAGCTTTAAAGCAGCTGGAACATGGCATAAAGATACTGAAAAAAGAAAACAAGAAGCCTGCCACACCAGAAAAACTCTTATCACACTGAGCTACAGGCCAGACTTCACATTTCTGTATTTCAGATTTCTTATCAAGGTCAGCTGCTACAGAGCTTAGATCATTAGCTTCAGCATTGGATGCATTCCCTTGATCAAGGGGACAAGAGGAGATTCTGGGACCTTGTAAGATTTCTGTAGCTAAAGCGAGAACAAGTTTTTCAGCTAGGGCTCTAACAGACGTAGGTAGACTCAACAGTACATTGCAGTTGCTTTTGTAGCTACTCACAGTGTGAAAGCAATGTTCTCGCTCTCATCTAGAGTGCCATAGAGAGAGATCAGGAATGGCTGGTTTGTCTTGGTCATATTAGCCTTTCCAAAGAAGTGGATCTTGACCTGGTAATGAAAGACTGGAAAAAACACAAAAGAAAAGGCCATTAGGAAAAAACTCAACCTCCAAAGAGACTGCTGGTGACAAAATCACCCAACCCCACCATGCAAATCCTAGGTTGGACTATGCCAACATCAGTAAACTGAGGAGTTTGGTTGCCTGCAGGTATCCAGGAAACTATTTTTGTGAGCAAAGGATGCAAAGGAATCATGATTAAAAAACACCTTTGCAGTTCTTGCGACTACACTCTCCGTTTAAGTTGACTCTGCCCTTAATTACCCCAGAGTCTGCAGTATCACCCTCAAACCTTGCCATCCTTGACTTGAAACAAGTGAGCCATGCCCTCCTCATACAGGAGCATTGATGAAAAAATTTCAGCCCACTGACACTGCAGATTGAGCACCAAATGCCAACAAACCACTATTCTTGCCGCTGTTCTAACACTGCAGGAATGTGCCTTCTGATTGCCGATGTGTCACACAATGAGAATACCATGTGGTACAGTCAAAGCTAGAGAGTGAAAAAAATAAAGTAGTAAAATCCAACTCAGAAGCTATTTCCCCAGCTGAAAGCCTTCCAGTTCTTTCTGGCAGTGTCCTTCTCAGACCTGTGGCAAAGGGAATCAAGAAGTTCTGTGATATTTTAAGGAGGGCTGGTGCTCCTCTGGCAAAGGCACTATGAACGCCTGCACATCTTTACAGAAGTTGTGCATCAGCCTGAACTCTGCTGATTATTTTCCCAGCTGTAGGAAAATATTCATTTGGATGAAAAATACTAAAAAAATTTGGAAGATTCAATTGTTCCAAGTGACCGGGCCACAAAGTAAATAATCTTATTTTTGCCTCTTAGAAGCTTGTTACAAAAATACCTTCCTTTTTGTATTCTTATCTCCAACCTCCACACCTTGATTAAGGTGACACCGTTTTTCTGAGACTGCACTTCAGCTTGCATTTAATGGCAAACCGCAGGTAAGGTTCGCCCCTGCTCACCACAGGCACCAACGCAGCAATAGTCATCTGCAGCATGCACCCGCCCTGACACACAGCTGAGCAAAAGTACCAGTCTTGCTCACCAGTAAGCAAGCAGGACCTACCCTTATAGGGCATCTGAGCACGGGTCTTCAAGTACATTTTGGTGTTCCTCTTCGTTCTCACTCTGTTGACCTTGTAACCCAAATTGTTGCAGCGGTTCTTACGGCAGCTCAGGCAGAGACCCTTCTCAAAGGCCTCCTTTGTGTTGCAGCGATAGGCCATGCTGGGCTTTTCTTCATAGAGGAGTGAGTCAATGAAGAGGTGGATGGATCGTTCATGGGAGCATTTCACCAGCTGATCCACATCTTGAAAGAAAGAAAATGTGTACTATGTATACACACATGCGTAAAATTATATAAACCCCTAAGCAATGCTGTCGACAGGCATGATCCACTATGCCAGAGCTGGGCTTTATAGAGTTACTTCTTTTAAAAGCACTTAACAGAACAAGTTCCTGTCCCACTTAAAAGAATAAGTTCTCTCTCAAAGAGATCTTTGCTTGCAGGAAGCCTGCAGGCTACTGAGGATCTCCCTTTGGATGTTACACTGCTTGTTTCAGAGCAGCCTCACCTGCAAAGCCTTTTTCAGCAATCAGACGGAGTGCTTCTCCCAAGTTGCAACCTGGCTGGAAGCCTCCACCATTAGGATAAATATCAATGTGTCCAACAGGCTTCTGGATCCCAATGCTACGGTCTGGAGAGCCTCGAGTGTAGGTGTGTAGGACATCGACAAAGTCAGCATCATCCGGGGAGAGGCGAATGAGAGCATCAGCATACTCAAAGGTAGGACCAGCTGGATCCAGGCCTTTATGGGGCAAACCACAAAGAAAAACTGAGATTGCCTGCCAAAGACACTGCACTGACAGTGACAACAAATGCCAAACTCAGCTACCATGTTGGGCTGCAGTATTGCATATGGTGTTGGTGTCACTGCAGACATTGCAGTAGGATCATTTAAGTAGCATTCATGTATTCAGTAGAATCAAATACACTACCTTGAAATACTGTCACTTTAAAAAAAGCAAGGTGCATGTAAAAATATGTAAAGAGGCCCAGATAACTTCCTCACAACTGTAGCATTTCCAGTGGATGGAAGAAACAAGCTAGTAAATATTTTCTCAATGTCTTCTTTTGTCAAGAGTTGTAAAATTTCTATCTGAAGTGTGTAAAATCTCTTGCTGCTAACTCCCTGCCAGGGGAACAAGTGGGAAACATGAGCGAGAGCTTCACTGTTTACAAGCCTAAGGGGAAGGGGATTATTATGGTAAACTGTCAAGCTGCAGCAACACTGACATCAAAAACACCCAGAACTATTCTGCCAGTGAACAAGTACTCTCTCTTGAATCCAGACAACTACTTGAGAGCCAGCTGAAGGCAGAGCTGAAGGGACATGTCTTTTCTGCAGTCCTCTGGGGAAAGGCATCTGAGTTGCCCACACCCATTTAGCCTCACCCAGTCTGAGCTGCCTCCCCCTCTGCTCTAAGGACTTCAGGAAGCACATCCCATTGCTCCCTGTGCTTAAAGGTTTCCCCATCCTGGGCACCAAGGGCAACCATGGGGGGCATAACAGAGAGCTACGGCTATTTGAGTGATTTGGCAGCCTCAGTGAAAGCATCAGACCTGCAGTTGAGAGAAAGGAAGGGTAGAGTGATTAGTGCTTTGGCCTCCTTATTTTAACCTGCAACCTCTCAGGAGTCAGCCTTTCCTGGTGCAACTGCTGCCTAGCCCACCCCCCGGCTCCCCAGCATGCCTGTGGATCTGGGATCATAGCCAGGCTCAGGTGAAAGGCCAAATGGTGTCAGGAGAAAGGGAGCTAGGCTCCCAATTTGAATGCTGCTCCCATGCTCTCTCAGCAGCAAAGACATCACAGATGAGTGCTTTTCTTAGCCTCGTTTGCTGATGTTGGCATTTCCTTTGTCACCGAGATCAGTGCTAGGGGTTCAGCTCTCCAGGTGCTGGGCTGTAAACCAGCCCGAGTGGCCATGCACTCTGCCTTGTCTAGCACACTAAGACATCTAAACACACACAGGAACAAGGAAAGCATATGTATACTTCCCTCCCCTTCCCAAAACCATCCCAATATTATTTTCAGCCTAGAATATTACCTGAGCCTCTTAGTATTTATTTCTTTATTAACCCACAGCAGATCTCTTCTGATTATCTGTCCAGTCTCCCTTTAAACCCATATAAACTTTCACAGCATCTCATGGCAAGGAGCTCTGCAGGTACCTATATCCACTGCAGGAGGATCCACGTCCTGGTTGTTTTTTTGTTGTTTTTTGTTTTGTTTTGTTTGTTTGGTTTGGTTTTTTTTTAATGGCTCCCACCAGCTGCAAGGGGTGACTGCCTGGATGAAGACAACTAGCTGAAGTTCTCATGCTGCAAGAAACACTCTGACCTTCTCCAAGCCATGGGTTTGGCCAGGCTCAATCACATCCCCCCCAACTAGTCGTTTTTTTATGACTGATGAATCCTCTGCCTACTCACTTTTTGTGCAGAAGATCGAGGCCTCTCATGCACCACCTTTGCTGTTTTCTGAACTTTTCTGAATTTTTCCAATTCTACTACAGAAATACCAGCCCTGCTGATTCAATAAAGGATGAGCACATAACCTAAGTACTGCCAACAAGCAACGATTATTCTGGTGATTTTCCAGAGGAGCATAATATTTCAACATGGAAGAGATAAGACCGTCCACTCTACAGCAACAGGTTTTCTTACCAGTAATTCTGTTCACCTTCTTCTTGGTCAGACTCCCAGCAATCCCAGCAGCATGAGCACCGAGACTGTACCCCAGCAAGTGGACATTGTTGAGAGGATAATTGAATTGCTCCTGCAGAAGAGAGCAATTTGTTTAAAGTTTGAAGTCAAATGGGAAAACATGAGAAGACACAAGGGAAAATGTTTTGTAAACACTGGGATTTCTCTATGAGCCATGAGTAATAAAAGAAACACTAAATACAATTAACATAATTGTGCCATACTAGGTTCACTGGAGTTAACTAACTTAAGGCAAAAATCTAAGCAGAGAGGAATACAGAATGAAGGACACAACATAGGGCTCTGTATTAGCGAAGGTCTTCAGCTACCCCCTTCCCATCAGTTTCTGGATCTCCTAAGTATTTCCCAAAGGCAGGGCAGACCTCTGTTTCCCAGGGGCTGGCTGCTGTATAATATACAGGGACCTGCCTTTCACAGCTAACTCTCACAGAGCCTTCAGAAATACTGTGGACCCACAGGGCTCCACAGACCACAAGGTGAAGTTTCTGGAATGCACTATAAAAAGGCCTCCTTGTGTAAGGGATAACCATTAAATTAAAGCTGGGATTTTTACCAGCAGAAGTACTGTCTCCAACAGCTTAACTCCATCTACCCCACAGGAGATGATTAACACAGCTGCATCATCACTGTTTTGTCTCCGAGGACATTATATGTACAGTGTGAGACACGTGACTGCATGTCTTACCTCCATCCAGTCAATGAACATAGCAACATCCTTCCCCACCAGCTTAGTGTATGCAGCAGACACTGGGTAGTGCTGCTGAGCTCGAATTAGCCAGTCCACCACAATGACGTTTGAATCAGGTTCCCTCTTGTACAGAGCATCCACCAGCTTCGGGACCCAACTCTCATACATTCCTGTCACCTGTTTGTTGTGGTTTTTTTTTAATTAAAAAAAAAAGAGATCTGTTACTATTATCTGTGGGATATAGACACCTCAGCTGCTGTATCTAGCACAGTTTATCAGGACTGTGGTTTAATGGGAGATGCCTCCCTTTTTTTCTTACCGTCCACCCATGGATCACCACAAAGGTTTTACTGGTATGGTTGAAGTTGCACTGTGCCAGGCTGTCCACCTGCCCAGGAACCAGGTAGCAGACATCTTCATCAGGCTCTGCAGGCGTCCGTAAGGAAAACTTGCTCTCAATTCCCTCAAAATTGGTCTCAGCGTCTGATATGGAAGAGCACAGCAAACATACAGCAATGTTTTAGCAGTATTAGGACAAACAGTTCAGAAGTCACAGGTACAATGTTGGAAGATACCAGGAGCTGCCAAGAAATTGGACACATGTTTTTCATGTCCTACAACACTCCTTTTGTGCCACGTCAGCCACATAAATAGGAAATCAAAGGGTGAAAATTGCTCTTCCTTCAATACCCTGCTAAAACAGTGAGAAACTGGCTAGCTGTCAGAGAGGTATGATTTCCCTCTAGAATTCAGTATTTTCCCCATTACATTTTAAACAGGAAACCTGCAAATTACCACAGCAGTGCAGAAAACTGCACAGGACAGTCATAGTACATGCAGGAAAGCAGCAAGTTCCTACCATATTATTACATATTTTGGTGGTGCATCTTCCACACCACTTCATCAATAATCACTGCCTAACAAGGCTCTTCACAGCACCCAGTAGTTGCAGTGCATTAAAAATAAGAGCTGCAGAGTCACCACTGCTAGTTTTAACTTTTTACCAACAGAGAAAAACAGCAGGGTAGAAGATCAGACACCCATTAAGAAAACTGAACTAGCAAAGCAGAAGCCTGTAGTTTGAAGGCAGTATTTTTTCAGATCATCTGATAAGCAACACTGCAGGAAAAAGAAATCTTCCTCTGCCTGAAGCTATCTATTTTTAATCTGGGGTTAGGGGGAAAGTGAAGGTCATGTACTGGTGGTAACAAAGCATGTGATGGCCTGAAAAGATCACTTCTTGGAGAACTCCCCCCAGCTTCCCGCTTCAAAATTTAAGTTTTCCTTTTGTTCCTGCCAAGGCAAAGAAGTGACTTGAGGCTTCATGCTAACTACTTCCTTTGTCTGGGAAGAAATTTAAATGCCACCTCCTTTTTACGACTGATTCAACACTTAAGCACGTCTATATCCAGCAGACACTGTAATTAACTGTGGCCCTGAACTCCAATGCTTTTCAAAAACTGGGTCCTACTTTGGCAACTTGTGTTTAGCAAATATTGATTGCCTGTTTTCCAAGTGGAGCTGAACTCAGGCCAACTCAGTGTTGTGTTTTCTGGCATCATGACCATCAAGCATTCACAAACTCCTAAACACACATTAATGAATGGCTCCAAGCCACCATAGGGCATGCAAAGGGACATGGCGAAGGCCACATGCCAGACGCAAAACAGACTTCCACTCCCCTTCTTCCCATTACAGAAGAGGTTTTTTTGAAAACTGGTAGATTCGTATTTCTCCATGAAGCTGTGCTGCATCACTTGGAGGCAATGAATAATGAACTATTAAATTTTTTTTCCTAAAACAGTGTTTCTGGTCTTCTCATTCAAGCTGCTATACTCAGTAGGGCACTGACTTATAGTCAACCTCAACTCAGCCTTCAGGTAGCTATTCCTGCTGTGCTTGGAGGGCCACAGAAATCAGGGTCTAACCTCTTGTGTGAAGCGTAAAACCAGCATACAGGCTGGCAGCAAATGCTGATGTACAAGTCTCGGAGAGACTTCCTAACATTGCCTGAGTTCATCAGGACTTCTCACCTGCTGAAAGCAAAGTACTTGCAGGAAAGTAACAAGAACTGTTCACTGAACAGGGGCAGTGCTCAGCCTCAAGGTTTTGACCTTGACTGCATTAGGCTGGCTAGCTAATCCAGGATAATTACACTGAGGCCCCCCTTCCTGACTCTTTCCTCTTAAAGGAGGGATAAAGTTTATGAAAAACACCTTTCTCCAAGCCAGTAGAAGTATTCACA
Source organism: Limosa lapponica baueri (assembly GCA_002844005.1). Classification (NCBI taxonomy): domain Eukaryota; kingdom Metazoa; phylum Chordata; class Aves; order Charadriiformes; family Scolopacidae; genus Limosa; species Limosa lapponica. The sequence continues at coordinate 1,540,302 of KZ505675.1, forward strand.
CAAATGTGAATATAAGACTTTACCTACAGAAAGCAAAATTTACCAAACGCTGATCTTTCTTATATTTTTGCACATCCAAAACTCTGTTTTCTCACAAAGAGAATACAAAACCTCTTTCTGAAACAAATCTTTAGACTTACACTATTTACTTTTTAGCTAGAAAAAGAAGAGTCCCAAAGGCTGATTGGTTAAATATCAACTGTAACTTTTCACTCAGCAGTGAATCTGTAAAACCTTGAAAGGACCAAGAACAGCTTTCAACTGTAAGGCATACAATGCAAGGACTTTCAATTATGCATATTCCTGCCCAGCACAGGAAGGCGAACAAGAATAGTCCACCTGCTCCCTAGTTAATAGTGCTTCCTTTCATACTTAGATATCATTTCCCTTTTGAATTAAACCTATCTGATAATCATCCAAAAATCTAAATCTATTAAATTGATATCCCGTCTTTGAGAGTGTTTTCAATTACAAACACACGCTAGAATTTGCATGTAAGTTCCGATCATTTCTCTTTTGGAAACAAGTTTGTAACAAAGTAAATTTACAATTCTAAGTGCAACATACTTAAAGGTGCACTTAAATTGCAGTACAGTGGCACCCCCACCACTGAATATGTGCAAAGAGCTTCACAAAAATTTGTATGTTTCAGCCTAAAAATCTTTGGGTGGAACTTAAGGACACAGGAGCACTGAGATGCAGTTACCACCAGGAAAGCAGCAGCTGCAAACAGATAGCCCATGAGTTACGGAAATGGCAGAAGGCCACTCTGCTCATTTAGCCATGTTGTATGAGGAATTAGAAAGTGAGAAGAAATTATTGTTAGCATCTTTTATGCTCACAAAAAGTGTCATACTATCTAATGTCCACATATGCTCAGTTCCCAGCAGCAAGTTACCCTCTGGATGAGGGAAATGTGTGTGGTGAGGTTTGTTACAGACTTCTTAACATAAGTGCTCATTAAGAAGCTATCCTGAAAATTTGCCTGAGTTTGCCTTTGCAAATTCTGTATGGCTCAGAGCTTAAGATAACTTGTCTGTACCTCATGTTGCGCTGCACACATTCTGCAGTATCACCTCACCTTCCACCTTCTGCAGATTAAATTTTACAAATACAGTAAAAAGGTACACAATAGTACGTACACACTCACCACACGTACTGACATCTGTAAGTACGATGCTTCAAAACAGCAGCAGAGAAGCTACAAAGCGTATCACTTCAGAAAACTGGCACTCCCTACTTCTACTTTTGCACCTCAAAGTACCTTGGTCTACTTACAGAAGTTACTCGGAACCAAACTTTGTCACCCATAAGACTTTTGTCACCCATAAGACTTTTGTCACCCATAAGACTTTTGTCACAGATCTTTTCCTCATAGATTTAAAGTGAGAAGTCTCCTTGAATCATGTCCTAACTGAGCTAGTCAGTTGGGTCTCATTCTTACAACCTTACAAAAAACCAAAGAAATGCAGAGACAAATGAAGAGTGTACGTACATACTGACCACAGGTTAGTTAATGATATGTTGTAACCTAAATTATTTAAATGAGGGAAAACCCAGAAATGAGCAGTCTTCAGATGTTTCTGAAAGGTGGATAGAAATTTACCTGAATTTGCAGCAGGTTTTACATAATGTATACACAGAATCAGATATAGAGAATTTTATGTGCATCCATACTGAGACACTGGAGTAGTTTTTAGTGACAAGAATGCAAGTCCAGTTCTAAACAAGGCCATGAAGAGAAGTGGACCTGGAGGTAAAAATGTGGAGACAAAACAAATCCATGCTTTTGCTAAAAAAAAAATTAAAAAAAAATCACACTTTCCCAGGCTTAGTTCAGCAGAGGTATACAGGCACATGCTCTGTACTGCAAAAGGTTCCAGGTGCACAGTTGCAAATACAAGCACCTGCCACAAAATAAAAGTTTTCTGGCCACTGCTATGAGCTTACAGTTAACAAGGTGACAAGCCAAGAGATTATTTAGGGAACTGGAAAAGGGAGTGGAATTAAGAATTAAGTCAACAATTTCAGACCCAAAATGGCTTTCCTAACAACCTACAGGCTCCATTGCTAAACACCATCATTTCATCATGCTCTGCAAACTTTCTAATGCTTTTCTCACACCTTCACTTACATAACGTCAGTCTTCATATTTTAAAAAAAGCTGTCCTGTACGTCAAGGTATGTAGAATATCATAGAACTCAGAAGAAAGTTTAAAAAAAATCCTCAGAAATGGGGAAAGGTCAGTAGTTTCATTTTCCTGTTCAAAACTCATGATGCTTTGGAATTGCAATTTGTGAAACGCTATTCAGGTAGGTACTCCTATCAATTTTGAAAGCATCCCACTGACTTTAAACATTCTGACACAGTACAAATACAAGTTCACACACTAGTTGAGAATTCAGCTTCAAGTTTCCTTCATAGGAAGCCCCAGGCAACCTGGCAACTGTTTGTGATGAACAAAACTGTTTATCACTGGTTGGCTGGGTGAGAATGTGGGCTTTGAGGAAGTAACAGCATCTGAAATATTAATCAAAAGTTAAACTGTCCACATCAGATACAGGATGCCAAATATGGCAACAATGCATTTGCCAGAATCAGCACACCTGAACTATGGTTTTAAAAAGGGAATCTTTGATAAACAACAATTTCCTAGTGTTATGTACACAGAAGTGGTAATACTAATAGTTAGGTGCAACGATCATTAGAAATTATACTGCTAGATTGTGTAAACTCAAGCCCACACAGACATGCACGCACACACATGCACAGCAGCAAACATCTGCATGTAGCAGCAAACATTTACATAACCAGCTGGAGTTTACAGGAATAACTCTTCCCTCAGCTGATAACCAGCATCACGATCATCCATCGATCTGTCATACCGAATTCCTAAATGAGTTCTGAAGCAAACTCATGGTCAGCTGTAATAAAGCGGCTGTATCACAGAAATTGTTATTGTTTAATTGGAAAGCAGACTACCGTGTGTTGCAATCCCATGAAACCTATCCCACAAGTCAGGTTATTGTTTAACTTTGCTGTAAAGAAATTACAACTTCAAGATTATTTACCTTTTCCTTAGTGGCAGAGCCCTGAGAATACGTTCTCCTTTACTTTCCAGGCAGAGTTACAACAAAGAGCAACACCCCTGAAAAGCAACTGAGCCCAAGCTCAGATTCTGAGCAGGGACCTGCCAGCTCAAGTCCTGCAGCTGGCAAAACGAGGGCAAACTCCTGTTCTCACACTGTGCCCGTGGGTGCTTGCCCTCCTGCAAGGCACTCCCTGACAAATAGATCCTTACTCAGCTGCAGCCGGGAGGCTTGTAACTCAACCCAGCAGAGCTCTTGCCATCCATCAGTCCTTCTGGGATATCTGGAATTAGCCCAAGACAATAAAATGCAATCGCTGTCAGGCTTTGCAGTAATATGGAGTAAAGGATGCATGAGAAAGCCACACCATGCAAGTACTTCTGCACAGAATAGATTCCAGCAAACTTTTAGCATAAGCTAGCACTCATGCTATTCTCCAGCACATTTTTGATGCCTGACAGCCTCACCTCTGTGCCTTCTCAGAAATGCATTGTTTCTAGAAAGGCCATGCCACAGCTGCCCTGGTAGGTCTATCCCAAACACAGGCATAGCAAACTCCAGCAGCTCACATCACACAGCACTGTAAGTCTGCTGTAACCCCTGACCCTGAATTTACAGTGGTAAAAATAGAGATCAGAATGTATTCCTAGTAATGTTTTTATCTTTTCCTGGAACACCAATGTTATCTTCACCTAGAATATCTTTTTTATGTTGTTTATTAAATACTCTGGATTCCTGGAGGGCTGGATCATGTGTTTTTCATGGTTTCAAAACGTCCTTTTAATCTGGTGTGCAAGAAATAATAAAGGACTGAAGTCTTGGATAGTTTTAGGATGAGCACACAACCTGTTTTCATATAACCTGCTCCTAAGGAAAAATAATGCAATCATTAGTAAGTCTGTGGCAAATCAGTTCCTACAGGAATGAAAGCTTGCTCCGGCGAGATAGTTGTCTGAAACTTGGATACCATGATGAAAACTGCTTTTGATTGCCTCTGATGACACAAGATGGAATTCAAAGCAAGAATACATTCCTTTGGCTGTGCCTTAGCACCCCATCCCCTTACTTTTGAATACTTCCCTTCAGCTTCCTTGTACACAAAGGAAACAACAAAGGCATCTGCAGTGAAAAAAGCAGCAGTTTCCATATTCCATTTTAGTATCACACAGTAGTTCTAACAGCTACAGCCACATGTTCTTATAAGGCTGTGGACTTTTAAAGATAGACATTATGTGTGAAAGATTAGTGTAAGAAAGTAAGACTGTGACAGGGCACTGCTAACAGAAGTTTGAGGAGTAGTGGTCTCCTAAAACTAGTCTCCTGGATCATTAAAGGTGCAATCACGTTGTGATTCACCATGAGAGCATTAGTGAACATCCAGTAGTCAACGTTCACACCTGTTCCACTTTCTCTAGCCTGGAAGAGGGTGCCTATGCACAAACGCAGGCACAATAGGTATAGCGTAAGTATGCTCATATATGTATATACAGACACTGCGAGAGCATACCCCTCCACTTTTTCCCTAAAGGAATCTGCTCCAATAAAGGCATTAACTACAACCCAAACACATTATCGTGGCACTGACGAAACTCAGCCTTGCCTTAGACAATTCGGACCAAGAGCCGCAGGAAGTTAGGATGCGGGGCTCCCATGGGATTGGCGAGTCCCACGCACAAGGGAGAGCCCTGGCCCTGCAGGGAGCCGAGGGACCCTACCGTGGTGCTACCGCTGTGCCAAT